>LPNX010857864.1:4034-69294 GCA_001517045.1 Pseudotsuga menziesii
GTCGTTCCTTAATGTTCCTTACACAAACCCTCTGCGCACACAGCTGCAGAGGTCATCCACGCACACAGCTGGGACTTAACCTTTTCTTACCAAAACCAATCTTAGCTTCGACTTAATCTTTCTTTCATCATAAAACCTAACCTATCTTCTTTACACAAGCGCTTATTTATACTGCGCATTTTTACAAAACCATGGTCTTAAACCATGGGCACCCAAAACCCTAAACCCTGGATTTGAACCACGGGTTTATTACAAAAAAGAGGGTTTTGACTTACCCTGACACCCCTAAGACTATTTTGACCCATAACTCCGCTTACAAATTTTCTAATAAACCGCGGAGTTACCCAAACATGGAGTATGCGCCCCAACACTTTCTCTAGTGATTCTGATTCAGGAATCTCATTGGGAAGTGATTCAGATGCAGATGAAGCACATTCTACATATGCAACTCTTAAGGAACGTGTGGATTTAGGTGCTAACTATGAGGAGAGGGGAAACTCTGATCCTGAGACTACTGGTGCGAAAAGAGATGTAAGTGTTTTGGATGAAGAGAATGCTCAGCCAAAGGCTTCTATTTCTAAAATAGATTCCCTACAAGAAGGGAAGAGTGATCCACCTAAGAGACAGGTCTCCCCAGACAAACACATTTGGGTTTCCTTGTTGAGAAGTCGGCTTGTCGATACAATTTTGAAAGCTCAAGAAAAGACACTCAATCAGGGTAGTAAAGGTGATCCAGAAAAAATACAGCGTGAGAGGGAAAAATTGGAAAAGTGGCAACGAGAAGAAAAAACAAGAATTGAAGCTGAAGCAAAGGCTATAGAAGTAGTTCGTATGAAAGCTAAAGCAGAAGCTACAGCTAAAGAAAAATGGAAAAAGGGATATGGAACGTGAAGCTATCCGCTTGGCATAGAAAAATATGGAGAAGACTGTGGAAATTGATGAGAACAATCAGATTCTTAAGGATCTTAAGAGACTGAGATATGCTCCCCTTGACCCCATAACAAGTTCTAGCAATGAGATCATTCAAAATATGACAGTGCAACTCACCCTAAGGATTCTCTTAGAAATATGGACTTGACTATTGGGATATATTTGCTTCAATTGAAAGGTATACATATATTTGAGTAGCCATGTATATTGCATCAATTTTTGGTTGGCCCTTATACTAGATGGATGTAAATAATATTTTTCTGACACCGGTGTGTTTATACTATGAAGAAGAGTGCCACACATGGACAACGTGCAACCTTGAGATGAAGAGTGCTTGAGATGTGGAGCGTTAAGCTTGGAGAGTGCATCACTTGGGAGGTGGGATGAAAATACCTTAAAACATGTGTACACATTGTACTGCATGGGTTGGTATAACAATTTTTTTTTTAAATTGACATCTATGTCGCTATAGCGATGAACATGGCTTTCAAGTTTCGACGGACTTGCTGCACTAGCGACAGAAATTTCCGTCACTAGTGTAGCAAGCTCGTCGGAACTTGAAATCCATGTTCATTGCTATAGCGACTGCAACACATTGCTATAGTGATGGAATTGGATTTTAAGTTTCGACAAACTTGCTACACTAGCGACAAAAATTTCCATCGCTAGTGTAGCAAGTCTGTCGGAACTTGAAAGCCATTTTCGTCGCTATAGTGACAAACCCTCATCGCTAGAGAGATGAAGTATAGCTGGTATAAAACAACATTTCAACATACAACTCCGTCGTTATAGTGACAACCAAGTGTTGTTATAGCGATGATAGAAGTGTTGCTATAGCAACGGGGAAGTGTTGCTATAGCTACACAGTTTGATTTTTTAAACAAATCATGTTCCATGTTTTTCTGTCGCTATAGCAATGAACTGTGGCAAGTGTTGCTACAACGACAAAAATTTTCCCACGAAAAAAAGGGGTCATGTTCGTTGCTATAGCAACACAAAAGAGTTGTAATAGCAACGATTTTTCGTGGGAAAATGTGCACATGTACTAGTGTATATTTACTGGTTAGACTTAGGTGTTGTTTGAGTAGTACTGAGAATTGTCTTCATGTTTTCCTTCATCTTATTTATTTTAGAACTTTCATCCACTACTGGTCCTTTACTTATAGTTGTGACATTTATTGATGACATTTGTACTTCTTCAGTTGGTTCTTCTTCATTCATCCCTAATGTGGGCACCCAATACCATAAGACCATTGTGGGTTCCTCCTTAGTTTATTTTGGTTCATTGGTTTGGTTTTCTTCTACCTCAGGTTTTAACAATTGGGCATCTAAACGTTGATTTGTAACTAAATTCATTGAGTTTATCCACTGCAGGAAGCTCTTTTCAGAATGATGCTCCTGATGGAAAGTACAGAAATGGTCCATTCCTACCTCATTAAAATTCAGAACAACAGAATTATATAGAGGTGGTTGAGACTGTCCACTTTCTTCCCTTTTCTTGCAGTAAGGTTTGAATGTCCTTTTAAACGTACTAGCTTCTTTGTCCTTTTCCAAGTCCACTATTTTATTCGATAACTTATGAACCATCTTGACTACATTTTCCAACTCACTCTAATGTTCTTCCTTAGGTCTAGTTAACAACAAAGGTTTTTTACCAGATGTTGATTTTACCTCTGATTTTGAAGTGTGCTTCGCTATACTATCAAGTCCGGCTTCCACCTTATTGGATTCATCATAATTTTCTATCAACCTAAGTTTGACTGCTCTTTTCATAAACATTGCTATAGGGGGATATAGTGTTGTAGTATAGTATTCTACCAAATATTCTTCGATTGGTTTTGTTGCAACACTAAAATTACTTAGAAGAATGATAAACCTCTGGTTGAAATCTTGAAACTTTTCTTTCTTATCCATCTTCATAGAGAGCAGTTCTTTCATAAGGGTAGCGACGGTTTTTTTACTACCGAATTTTCTTTTAAATACTCTTTCAAAATGTCCCTATTTGTTATTGAATTGGCTTGTAGACTAAAAAACCAAGAGGATGCTTTAGCTTCAAAAGTATGTGGGAAAATCCCGTATACAACATCTTCATGTTCAACATTTAAAAGTTCTAGAGCTAGATAAAAAAAATTCAAGTGGTCTTCTGTAGAAATTCCTTTCCTAGGATCAAAGTTTGGTAGCACCCTATCTAGGTGCTTAGGAAAATCATGCAAAGGTGTGGCTAGATTAAGTGGTGTTCTAGTCCTCCATGCCGCGTGATCATCAACATCCATAACTCGAGGTGGGGACTGTGGTGGAGACTGATATGTAGGGGAATATGGTCCCAACTGATCAAGCAGTTGGATGATTTCTTATATGGATAAATCCACTAACTCTTCCAATTTTTTCACAAGGATCGAATCTTGAGTGTAAGAAATTTCCTTCTTGGGAGCCTTCCTTCTTGGCAATGCAGAAATTGCTTTCAATCCTCCAAGATTCTTCACATAAGATCTTGTATGTCTTCATAAGTGATTAAATTATTTGAATGGAACATCGTACAATCATTCAGAACCTTCTTCTTAAGAACCTACCTTCTCTTGTTCTTCAAGAATGAAATCTTCAGGAAACGTAATTTCAGATATATTACCAGTGGAATAATTTCTCACAAACGAACTTCCTCTACTAGCCATGCACTGGCATCCCTCCTTCTAGTGCCAAAACTGTTGATGCCTGGAAAATTTTCAGGTACCAATAGTAGGGATTCTCCCCAGTAACCGATCCTCTCTAGATCGTTCATCGTTTGGTATGGGGAACCCGCCCGGTTAGCGGCTCGACTACAGTAGAATTAAATCATGTTTAAGTATTTTACCGATTGAAGCCTGGTCCACCGTTTATGTGAATTTTATTTATTATGGATGAAATGCACATGCCTAAACTAAATGCAAGTGACTGGTGAACAAGAGCCTCACAAGTGATGCGTAGGTTTTTACCTCCTGTCTTACCACTCCTGCCCCTCAATCACTTCTATAAATATGAACCTAATCAAACTAATTGTATTCTAATATATTCTAAACTAGTCTATCCTATCCCCCTTGGGGAGAAAATTTAGAATAATGGGAGTAATGTATTGTAATTATTTATAATGAATCTTGCAGCTAACTGTTCCAATTCCATACACATGATTGCTGCAGAAAGATTAACAAACATAAGTTTGAAATAAGAAAGCATTCATTACTCAACGTATACACGGAATTTTATATGAAAAGCAAAATCATTCATCATTAAGAAATAGTTCATAATAGTCAGAACGATCTCACAGTATACGAAAACTCAATAGAAGTAGTTCCAGATTTGAAATTCCACATAATCCATGTAAAACCCCGTGCAGTCTTGTCCCTGAAAAATTGTCTTTCTCTATTAATAGAAAAAATAGTTCTTCTTACAAATAAACTAGCCTTCTCATGCAGTGAAAAGTCTCTTCTATTCTACGTCTTACCTCTATTTATAATACAATTACCAATGACTTCTTGAATTCCCTGACTTTAGAACTTCCAAAATTTTGTCCTTTAGTGCCTTGCGCTAGGAAAAGAAAAAAGATAATAAATTACATAAAGTGACAAAATACAGAAAAGACAAAATTTCAAGTAGGCCCAGCTTGTCTTCAAATGTATTCACCCCACGCATTAGCTTCTTCTGCAATGGTCCGATAATCTATTGGCTCCATCAATATCATGGTTACTTCATGTACAACCAATTGTGACTCCACATCTATCACTTTTGATGGAGTCAACCTGTACAAGTCTTCCAAGAGATGATTGTTGATGGAGGCTTGTGTAAGCTAGGTTTTAAAATCTTCTTCACTTATGATCTCCATCTTCTGAATGTATTTTCCATCTTTAAGTAACATGCCTTCTAGAAACTTCAAATGTTTATCTTTGTCTGGGAAGTCCTTGATCTTGGATGCCAAAGAAATATGAAATTTATTATAAACCTGTTGCATTTTTTTGGAGAACTCTATGCATTTTTCCAGAGTCTTTTCAATTCCATTGCTCAATCGTAAAGAATATTTTCTGTAAAATTCCAACAGTGCTAATTCTATATTTAAACCTCCTATGGTATTTGAGGCAAGTGTTCCCGGGAAATGTTGAATTGGCTTCCACCTAGGTCAGCTAGCTTTGAACCTTTTCCGTAACATTCAATAGCCTTGTTCTGAAATGAATCGAATCTGCTGCAATTTCATTCAACCATGTCTCTGCCAGCTTGAACTTATATATTTCTTCTGTGAGACTCACTTGAACTTGATGGATTTTACTTCATATTATGTAGGCTTGATTACGGAAAGGAGTGATGTCCAGTTGCCTCTCATTTTCTATCTTCAGTTGAGCTTCAAAAGATCTCCTCTGTGTTACTAGTTCCTCTACTTGGGTTCTTAGTTCTCCCACTTGACGGATTGTTGTGGATTTTTGTCATTCTAGTTCTGCAATTTTGTCTTCAAAATATTTTTTATCCCCTTCCATAATAGTAACCTGTACCTCTAGTGCATCCTTTTCAGTTTCTAAATATTGATACTCCTTTTGGAGACTCTCCTTCTCAGATAGTGTAGCCTTGTGCTTCCTTTTTAAATCATGACCTTCTCCTCTTTCCTTGGCCAAAGTGTATTTCATTTTTAGCATCATTTATTTATAATCCTCTTAATCCTCTACATCTTCCACCAACTTATCGACATTATATGCGTTGGCTTACGTAGCTGCTATACTTACTGATGCCAGGAATTTGGGGTATTGGTTGGTGCATTCAACAACAGTTTCTTTAGTCACTGTGACCACATCAGGTTGAGTCTCGATCTTTAACCTTTTCTTTGACCTTCTAACAATATTTTTCCTTGCCTTGTCGAAGAATATAGTGTCCAAGCATGTTAGTGTGTGATGTTTAGATGGAGTGAAAGGAACCAGTCCTAGTTCTGCAAGACGAATGTGGCCACCTGTAATCATGCCACTTGATGAAGTAGGAAGGTCCATCGGATTGTCTTGGGCAGTGTCCTGGTCCAAAGTTTCTCTATCCTTATCCTCTTTCTCCTTCTTTCTCAATTCCTCGGTTGCTTTCTCAGCTTCTCTTCGTGCTCTTTCTTTTGTTTCCTTTTGTAATCTTTCTTCCTCCTCTCTTTTCCTTTGAGCCTCTTCAGTTTGTTTCTTCTCAGCTTCTTCCTGTAGTCTCTGAGCATATTCTGCTTGTTTCCTTTCAGCTTCTTCCTTTTGCTCATGCTTTTCTGTTGTACTGCTACTACCTTTGCCTCCATTGGTGCTGCTCTTTTTCTTGTAACACTTACTTAGAGCAGTCATGTTGTTGGTGTTCCTGTATGTCTTCTCATATTTATCAAAATGATGAGAGTATTCATAGCGAAATCCTACAAATGTACAATGGTCTGCAAATTTTCCCATTGATTCACTTATGTGGAAACTCTTTTCCCCGAAGTGGAAATTTTCTTGATCTTTTACAAATTCCGATGTGCTTTTCACCCTAGTGAATTTATAACTACCTATGCAAAAGGGCAGTGGTGGGAAAGTTTCCTTTTTCAAGTCGAATAGGAAATTTCCTACTCCATCTATGAACATCTATTTAATTGCTTCCTTGTGGACTACATAATCTGTGACATATCTAGGCATCAATCATGGGGCTCTATATGCTCCATACATCCTCAGGTAAGTACCTTCCCGAGAGAAATAATAATCCCCGTATTCACATATGAATTCCATGGTACTTTCTGACATACAGTCAAACTCTTTGAGGAAAATTAGTTCGTACAGAGGCATTAGAAACTCCTCGCATATAAGCTTGTAGAAGCTTGAGTACTTATGTGCCCAAAGAATTTTATAGAAAACATATATAGAGGTCTTAGTGTGATCGCAATCAAAACTTGGCTTTGGGAATGGGTTCCTTCATAAGATGCAATCAATCAAGTAAGAGGCCTTGTAGAATTCTGATCTTCTTTGAATCAATCCTCCTTATGCGACAACGACACATGATGACAAGCTGCTTGATAAAATGTACGAGCAATTGAAAATTGTGCCTTCAAAGGCCACATAGTATATTAATGGGATCCAACTTAACTTGTACAATTTCCCATTTGCCTAGCCAAAGATCCTATTCAGCATTAAGGATATGACTATGTAAGGGGGGCGTAAACTTGCAGTTTTGTATTCGCCAGTTGCCTTCTAGCGCATTTTCCTCCATGCTACCATCATCCTTTTGGCACATTCCACAATATCCAACTCCAATTTTCTAACCCACTCATCCGTCATCATAACCTGTGGAGTCGGCAGTTTGTAGGACCTGGCTATGTATGCCGAAGTGAAGGAAGAAAAAGCTTCCCCTTCTATGTTGGAAATAATCATCGTGGTAGGGTTTTCCGGGGGTAGAATCCATCTGATGACTTCAACACATGGGAAAAATTATGGGCACGTGGCTGCCTTAGTAATGCTTGATTTTCTTATATTTTCATATAAGGCCATATCTTCCAGACCTACATCAAGGAAATTTTGGTCTCTGATCATATTATATATTTCACCCCACTTGAACTCCTGGTCGGCCCCTGTGATGGCCTTAGTGTCTTCATATATGATTTCCATCCTGGAAATAGTTTCCACGTCTGAATCAGCCTCAATGGACTTGGATTTTTTCTTTCCTCTCTTCTTAGACATGGTGGGAGGTGAGGACCGAAACTGTAGCATGATCATAATAAGAGATGTTTTAGTAATGCTAAAAACAACATGCATTTACATCAACATGGAGAAACTAAAATGAGAATCCAAGTTACAAAATATATGAATTACTGTTCTTTTAAAAGACGAGATTGCAACCAGTGTCTAACGTGATTAAAAAAAAACATAACAGTGTTTACCATTCCATTATTAGTCACTCAAAAAAATGTCTTGTGAGGTGGAGAGAGATCATTCCACAGAGATTGTCCAATCACTTTATACTTGCAACAAGGGTGTGTGTTTACAAAACTTAAATGAAAACTCACATATATCATTTTGTCAGTTATACCTCTGTTGTTATACATCATTCTCGTATTTCTAGAAAAGCCAACATACTAAAGGTTGATTATTTCTTCACTGGTTCTTCAAAGCATTAATATTAACTGCCTTTTGATCTAATCCACAGAGTTTACAAGTCTTAATGTTATTCTCTTGTTTATTAAGCTCAGGATTGTGAGGGATCTAGGTTTCTGCTAAGAGTAATGACTCAGGGTACCGCGAAGTCAAAAACCTCTAAAAACCTTTTACAAAAGATATCATTCCTAAAGGGGACTATGAGCAATACTTCCTTCCACACGCGATTTAGAGGAGAAACTTATCCCAAATTCCTAAGATGAAACAATACCCAAAGGTAAAATTTTCCAAGGGTATCCATTTTATTCTTTTTAGCTTATCATCATTACAACATCAATATTTCTTCTCACTAATTCCAACAAAGGCAACATGACAATGACTCAAAAAACCAGAAACTGAGAACACTTAAGGGAACCTTAAAACTATGATTCGCATCTAAGACCCTTTTAAAAACCTTTTGCACAACTAGACCTTAGGGAGATTGCGGAAAAATCATCCTTCAAAACACAGGTTGAGAAGAGAACCCACCCTGAGGCTTCAAAACATGACAATGCTTAGGGAATGAACTCGCACAGGGTCTCCCCTTGATTGCAAGCTTATCCTCTGCCATACTCAATCTAAACACTACACAGGCAGTGAAACATCTGGCCTGGAGTAGTCTCATCACAAAACCCTTGAGGTTCAACATACATATATCGATGACTTACATAATAAAACTAGATGGTGCGGAGAATGTTGAAACAAACCCCATGATGGTCGGGGTAGCTGGCTTTAAGAGTGCTCGACAAAGTTAAGGGTTTCCTTGAAACTAGAATCAAGAAGACTCTGGTGGTCGAACAATTAAAACTAGAAACACTATGGGATGAGGTTATCCTTTTATTAGGAAAATTCCGCAGACAATAATAGAAAAAATCAATCATAGTGACCCTTTTAAAAGAATCCTAAACTTCCAACAATATAGTCCTTTAAATATTATAGAATAAAATGGGACAAAAGATAAGTGTAAGTTCCTACCTGGCAACTATTGATTCGAGTACGGTGCTTGGATTAGCAATGTGAACGATCCAAGTGTATGGTTAGGTTTCGACGCTCTCCAAACAGGGTTTAAGGCAACAAACCTTAAAAAACACACCGTGTTTATATAAAAAAAATTCCCAAAATGGTAATTAATGTGGTGGTTGGGATCATTAAATGCAATGTGCTCGAAACTTTGTTTTGGCGCTAACTTTAAAATTTGTCAAAAGCTTTCCCCAAGTTTTCTGATACATCGGCGTCAAAATTACCTGAGTTTTCCGTGACATTGTTGGCTACAAAGACTGAGTTTTGTCGACACCATCGACGGAAACTCATTAAAAATTTCGATAAAACCACTATCGACACAAATCGCAAAAGTTTTTCGATGAAGTACTGTCAGCTGCAAATTCTAAGTTTTGACGATGGTGTCTGCAAAAATCGACAAGAACTTCTGATGAAACACTTGCAAAATCCTGAGAATTCTCTCGATAGAAAGCATTGGTGGTGAAACCTGAGTTCTGTCGATAGTGTCGGCAAGAAAGGGTGAGTTATACCGATAGTGTCGGCAAAACTCAATGAGATCTCCCAATAAGAACGTCGGCAAGACTGAAGGAACTCTTCCTATGTAACATCGACAAAACGTAAAAAAAATATTTCGATAAAATGATTTTACTTGGTCAAAAAATTCAAGACTTAGCCAACAACACAAACTCGACTAAAAGAAAATGTGAAGCAACTCTCTAGTGATTTGTGACCATGTTGGGAGAACTCACTGAGTTCTTTTGATACATCGGCGAAACTGGCTGAGTTGATACAATATGTCAGAAAAAAATGTTGAGCTCTTCTAATGTGTCAGCTAAACTCAATGAGTTCTTCCGACACGTCGAAAGAAAAACCTGAGTTTCTAAACTTAGTGAAATGACTTTTCTTTCTTAAATCAAAGAGAAACTAAGTGCCGGAAAGAAAAAATTCAAGAAGCAAAACCTGTGTAAGGAAGGATTAAAACCAAAAATGTAAGGAAGGGCCCTAAAATGTAAAATTTTGGGGGGGAAGTTGCCACAAAAACAGTAGCCTATAATTTTGCGCAACATCCCATGAGTCCTTGATGGAGCTAGTCTAGGATGAAACCTATTTCCTAACATATTGAGAGCAGTGCACGCTCCTAATAGTGTGTTTTGGTGAATATGGAAGGCACCCAGATAGTTATCTTGTGTGTTTGGGAAATTGATGGGTGTTGTGCTGAAGCATTGGTTAAGATACGTAATTCCCTTGATTAGTTATATGATGGTGTGCACTATGGATACGAAATTGTCATTGCATCAACTTGATTGATTAGTATGTAATGTTGCCGACTATGTGACTAAATTTGACTTGTATGAAAGACCATATGCTATGGTCCACAAAAGAAGGACGACGAGACTTGTTCTGAAGAGCAAGTGATGGATGTAAATTCAATCAGGACATAGATCCCATTGATATTTAATGTTTAAGAAGCAGCAGGATACTCAGAAGTGGGAGGATTCTAGGAGCCATTAGAGGAATTTTAAGGTCTAAAATGGACATCCTAAGGAAAATAATAAAATATTATTTATTAATTTTGGAGGAAAAAAGAAAAAAACAACTTTTGTGTTCGTATTTTTGACATATCTCCCTGTGTTTTTACTCAAATTTCGATTGGGAGAGCTCATTGGATGCATAATTTAATTTTGCATCCAACGAGTACCCACACTGCATACTTTTAATGGACCCTGCTACCCCAAAAACAAGAAATACCTGAAAAAATGTGATGATGACATCATCATCACATTTTTTCAGGTATTTCTTTTTTTGGGGTAGCGAGGTCCATCATCACATTTTTTCAGGTATTTATTGTTTTTGGGGTAGAGGGGTCCGTTAAAATTATGCAGTGTGGGTACTCGTTGGATGCAGAATCAAATTCCACATCCAACGAGCTCTCTCGATTGAAATTTGAGTAAAAACACAGGGAGATATGTCGAAAATACGAACAAAAAAAGTAGTTTTTTTATGACAAATATGTCAATTCAACCATTATGGTTGACTCATTTTATTGGAATTCTATCGGTTCTTGAATTCCAACTCACAAGAACTTATGTTGGCGTTTTTTCTTATAAGGCCCATTTTAGACCCCAAATTTCCTCTAATGATGGCTCTCGACGCAGGTTCCAGATATCATAGCAGGATGGCGTCTGGGACAGTGGGAGAAACTATAGTGGATGTGATCAATATTCAACAGTGACAGTGGTCATATATGGACCCACTATCCACTGGTCCATAGGATATCATATAGAGATTGACAGTTTGGAGAATGAGGCTCCAACCAATGTTGGTCTCTCTACTACAAATTTTCATCCTTCCAATGATCATGAGGAGTTTGCATCACAGTCCTAGAGGAAGTATGGAGTGGTATCTAGTGACCTTAATTAAAAGAGGCTCGTATTAGTAGAACCATTTGATAGGAGATGGCAGATGGATACAAAGAAGATCAACAATAGAGAAGCTGCAAGTCACACTAGTGCAAGACATCCAGATGCAGAGAATTCAAGATGTTCAGATGCAAAGGGTGCATGGTACACATATACAAAAGGAGAATATCTCAAAATTAGAGAATCTTGGCATGATCCTTAGGATTAGGTGTGGCAGAAACTAGATGATATTTTCCTCGGTTAAGGAAAATACACAGTATAGGTCCTGAAGAAATTTGAGATGATGGATTGCAATTCCATGGCCACACATAAGATGGTGATTATGAAGTTGTTGAGTGATTCTTATTCATATTTGGAGTTTCTCATAGACAGTTGAGTGGATACTAGATGTACCTCGTTAGCACTAGGAGGAATATATGCTTTGCAGTTAGTACATGGTAGAGTTTAGACATGTAAAACAAAGCATGTGTTGAGGTACCTACATGGTAAGATTGTAAATGGAATTAGATATGTATTAGACAAAGAAATAAAGGTGTAAGGATATATGGACTCTAACTAGTGCAGTGGATGAGAAATAACACATAAGGGATGTTTCTCTAGTTTGATATCAACTACGATATCCTAATTTACCAGGAAAGCAGTCATTAGGGGAACTCAATACAATAGAGGCAGAGCATATTGCAACCAATATTGCAAGATGAAAAGTAGTAAGGCTTAAAAAGGTTATTAATCAGTTATATCCAATACATAGTGTAGAAAGAAGAGTGCAACTCCAGTACATATCCATGGATGAGCATATTGATATACTTACTAAGCCTCTGTCTAAAGGTTTGAGTACTTCCGGGACAAACTTGGTGTAGTATAGAATGACTCCTCTCGTTGGGATAGAGTATTGATATTTCTCCATGGGTAGCAGTAGGTACATGGCCCAGATAAGCCATGCAGAGGTACATGGCTCAAATTATCTATGCAGAGGTACATGGCTCAGATTATCTATGCAGAGGTACATGGATCAGATTATCTATGCAGAGGTACATGGCTCAGATAAGCCATGCATCAAATAATTCATTCAATAGTACATAGCTCGGATTATTCATGGAAGAATACCTTACTCAGATGCTAATTACTCATGGTACATGACTAAGATAGCTAGGGGATGCAATACAAACATCAGCGGTTGTTCTATCTCGTGCGGAGTGCACACACATTAGAATATTTATAGTCAATATTGTTGGGGAGAAATTAAATACTATCAATATACCTCAAATTAGTATCATATAATCATCAATGTCTCTGAGTCTATCAAATACTCGAATGAGTTATAGTCAAGACTGTCGAGGAGTAGTCAACCTCTTTAAGAGGTCAAATAGCCATATATTTGGCTAGTGGGGCATAGTGGGACAATGACGAAGAATGAATCCACTTTTAAAGTGGTCAAGCCTTGGAGAACATCACAAAGTATGTAAAGCTCATAGAGAAATTCTCTACATCGTAAAAGACTCCAGAACTCAACAATCAGAAGGCCGATATTGAATATCATGACTAGAAGAATACCTTCCTTGCTAAGAGGAAGTGTTGATGTTTTGAGTAGCATCAGGAGATATTATCCACAAGAAATAATAATAACAAGTCAAATGAACAAGTCAGCCCAATTAAATTGACCCATCCAAATGGTTAGGTTGGACAAGTTAAGTGAAAATGACCTGGTCACTAGGTCAAGTAGACCCAGTAAGGAAAAGTGACTTTTATAATATAAATACAATTGAAGTGGCCTCATTTGGAACACACGAATTTGCTCAAGAAAGGAGAAACGTGTGCAGATCCAAGGAGGCATAGTCAAGGGTTCAAGAAGCATTGTGAATACAACTTTTGGGGCTTTCTATCATTCTCTCTCTTCTTCGAGCTTAGAGGAATCATACCAAGCATGATTGAGTAAACCACCTATTCAATTTCCACTGCGTCCAGCCTCACCAATTAGGAATGTCTACAATAATAGTAGTTTTTCAGATGTTGTCAATGGAAGCAATGAATTAAACATTGGTATGAATGAGTTATAACGACAAAGGAAGGTCACATATGCAATGGTGTTTCATACATTCCAGACAATGAGTTAGGGGATGACACTCATATCACTTAAGGCTTCTTTGAAAACCTTAAATCGACAAATACCACACCTCTCCTTGAACCTAACTGGTCAAATTCTACATAGTTGGGGACAATAATGTTACTGTACAACTTGAAATAAAAATATGGCATGTCAGACACGTGTTTCTCAGAAATGTTGAGGTAAATGACCATCAACTACATTATATTTTGAGGAATCTTGTGACATAATCATCATTTAAAATGGTCAATTTTATGAACATTAAATGACATTGTACATTTGTATTTACCACTAACTACAAGTTTTTCAAAAATAAGGTACTTATGAATTATAATTCCTTTCTTGGAAGCTGCGAAGAGGCAAAGCAAATGTTGAAAATGTTGGGTGTTGAGTAAATTTAATATCATGCATGTCCCAACGATTTTACTCTATAGAGAGTAAAATATGCATACAAAGAGATATGTACAAAATGTGGGCATGAAAGGTACAAAGAATCAAATAATAATTCTAAAGAACATGGTCCTCCTCATAAGATATTGAGGCAGAAGCCTATCACCCCAAGGATTCAAAGGCTATTTCGTTGCAAAGAATTATCTATGTTGTAGGGATTTCATTCATCGCACTAAAGTGATGAAGGAGTTAGGTGAATCCCAATAGATTCAATAGCCATGAAGCATATAGATGATACATGGCTCCATAAATTCAAGATTGAAGTACATAACCTCCAATTGAGCATAACCATTGATGGCGTCAAACCATGTTCACAACCAAACAACATCTATATTGTTTATCCTGTAGTAGTGATCAATAACAATATCCCCCCATGGTTTTTCGTGAAGAATGAACATCTTATGTTGGCTCTTATAGTCCCTGGTAAAAGACACATGAGGAATATGGATGTTTACCTACAAGCATTGATTGATGAATCCAAGGAATTATGGGAAGGGATACAAGTATATGATGCGTCGAGACCTGTCCCATCAGAGAGTATTTTTACGTTGTATGGAATATGTGTGTACACCACACGTGAATATCTAGGGTTATGATTTTGATCAAGTAAATATGTTGTTTGATTTGTTTATATTCAAAGCAATAATTTTTGGCATATTTAATTCAGTGCAATTGTCTTCGTCTTCAACACTAATGTGCTCTCTTTACTATAACATAGTAGGTATTGTAACAAAAGAAAATTATGGATGTAAATGTTGTGGACCTTCTATGAAGGCTAGGTTGTCCAAATACCTACGAAATCTGGTGTATGACTTCTCTAGGGTATTCCTCCTAGAAAACCACTCTTATAGAAGATCAAGATTTGCTTTCAATGGTAAACGAGAGAGAACCCAAAGGCCTGAAATAATGACACTGGATCACTGGAATAGGGCATACAGAAGAGAGAAATAGAAGGAATACACAGATGTTTGATTCAAATGTGCAACTTGTGATCAATGGTCCTAAATTTTTCAACACCTATGTTTAGAAAATACCCAAAAAAATGAAAAGGAAATCGATATTTTATGGGATCCCATATTGGGAGCATCTTAAGATTTCCCACTTACTAGATCCTGTGCATATATTTAAAAAAGTTTCATGTTCTTTGTGGCATCACGTATCATCCAAAAAAGTGACAAGATGGTTGTTAGGAAATATCTTCAATTTCTTCAAATACTAAAAAGAAGCATCGGCCAAGACAAGAAAATAGAGGAGAGGTTGAACCCTCTTTTTCATTTAAAAAAGGTGTTGTCCCATGGATTTTGAAGAAATATTATCTTAATTTGGAAAAGGAAGTTATATCAGGAATGAAGGCACCTTATTTTAATGGATCTACTCTATAACGCTTCTGTATTGCAAATGAAACGTTGTCGGGTTTGAAATCATATGACTATCTCAACCTTCTAAGGGAACGTATAATGTCAAAAAATTGTTTTTACTTTTTATTTATATATTTTACTAACAAGTTAAAATGCAATTAAATTTTTTTGTTTACTTTGTAGTGACATTATCAGTTGTTTGTGCATGGCTGTGTGAACCACAACATTCTCGATGACCTGCGACATGCCATATCTAAAGTATCTGCATTTGCATAGTTAATCACATCAAAGGAGATTTACATTGCTAGCACTCCACGGTGGTGTCAAGAGATAGTTGAGATTGTTTGTATGTATGAGAAGGAATTTTTCTCGAGTTTCATGGACTTGCAGGTTCATCTTCTAATTCACATAGTCCATGAGGTTGAATTAGTCGAGGTGGTCTCATGTCATGGGATGTTCTTCTTGGAGAGGTTCATGAAAAAAGTGAAGGGATTTGTTTGACAAAGGGTGAAACCCGAGGGGTACATAATGTATGAGTCATTCTATTATCCCTGTGAGTACATTGAGCAAATTGACCACACACCAGGTGTCGTGATTTGGGATGATGAACATGATGAGAACAAAAGAGAAGGGGAGGTAGTAGAAATGAACGGAAAATGACGCATGTTAAGGAATGAGTCACTTATCTTTCGATCTACAAATTTCCACATAATAACTATTCACAACAAACTTCAAAATATATATTTGATCCTATACATACTAAATGTGGTTTTGTTTCCATGAATACAACAACAAATTTGGAAATTGATGCAATGAATAAATTCATTCTTCACAATGCGGAGGAAACATTGTCATGGGTCACACTGTATGAAGAGAAGGGAAGTAAATTGAACATTGATATAAAATTATCCAAGCATTTACGCAGTGGAAGCATGCATTTTCCATATTACTTAAAAGAAAACATGCCAATGATATGTCCCAATAGTTGGTTGCAGACCAAGTCATAGAGAAATATGGTGCATCCGGTCGTCGCCCTCTGAAAAGGATGATGCACTAAACATTGGGATCGGGTGCAACAACTCAGTAATAAAATATTTATGTACATTTCTAACTTTATAATGCAACTTTGAATGATAACATCTATGTTAAGTATATTAATACTAGGGTCATTAGACATATGACACCATCATTTGTTAAATTTTCTTAGAGATGAGTTTGTTCCCTTCTATGTGGGATTATGGACATCATTTTCGCACCGAGGATCCTAATGATGGGCATGTTACACAATATTGTGGAATGAAAGTTGAGTTTTACCAATCTAGTCGTGTGAGCCACCGAGATCGAAAACTGATAGGAGGGATGTTGGGTTATATCAGAAAGATACAAGAGATCATTCAAGTGGACTTATCATCTTTCCAATGTGTTATTTTTAGGTGCAGGTGGTGGGAAACATTTGATAGGATTAATGTAAAGGAAGATCACGATAGTTGGTTGATATGTATTAACTCTAGAAATATGTGGGATGAAAGTAAGGAGCCTTATGTTTTCTGGAAACACTACAACCAAGTGTTCTTTTATCCATATGTTCTAGATAGAGATTGGTGATTCATATTAAGGCATGACCCTAGATCTAAGCATTTTTTTGAAAACAACAGTGCTATCATGCCAAATGAGGAAGATTGAAGCGAATAACTATTCGCTCATATAATAATATTCACCAAAAGACTTGGTAAACTAAATAAGCCATTCTAATAATATATATTCATGATTGAATAGATAAGAGATGATAGGGCATTACAACATAGCTCGCCTTTATAATGGCTTGAGCGTTCATAATGAAGGGTTATGTCCCTTCACATAAATAGCTAACTACTATAATAATTAACAATTATTATTTTATTTAATTATTTATCCTATTTATGTTCGTTATAAAGATAATGAAGGTGATGGCAATAGAGAGTGATATGTACATGTTTTATTTCATCATTTACGGATTGAGGTATCATTCTTTTACTGTCTTTGATTGTCTAATTATATTTTTTTTCATGTTATGATGGTGGAAATCGAAAGTTGATTAATGGGTGCAATGTTTAAACAATTTCAGCTGGTTAACAACCAATATGATGCGAGATATGGTTTTTCTATGAAGTAATTTATGATTGTATGGAATGATTATATGTCATTGTCCAAATTACTCATATTTTGTTTTGTGTATACATACAAATACACCATGAAAACAAATATTATCAAAAATTCTCAATTAGTGTGGATAAAGATTGTTTCCCTAGTTTACATGGGGCAAATCTAGAACAAAAAGTCACATCGATGCATCCTTTACCTAGATAATTGAACTACTTCAATGTGAATCTTTCTTACCTCAACAATGAAGGTGATCCTCACCTTGTAATCCTCTTGCGGCCAGTTGTACCTACAAAAGAAGATGAAGAACAAGATACAATAGTGAAAGCAAAAAGACTATTCAAAGATATATACTAATAGTCAAGGAGAAAAGTAATGAACAATAAATATTGACACAAATCGTTCATGGAAAAGGAGAACATGTTTGTATTAGTAACATAAGAGAAGGAATCTATAACCAAAGCCTTGACATTGAAGCTTTGTTCTCACAATGTCTTTTACATCACTTACACACACACACTACAAGCTTTAAAAGCCTCACTCACAACTACACTATTTTCCTCCTATACCAGCAGTGATTCCAACATCATAAAGGTTCTCTCTTGGTTCTCTTACCTCTCCCTATCCATGAAGGGAAACTTGTATATATAGGCCAAAGGAAGCCCAAATGGGTTGATATATTTTGGGAGAAAGGTGCAGAATGATCCCTAAAGGCTAGGGGCATGAATTCCACCTACTCCAAGTAATTGGGATAAGCCTTGACGAGGAATTTCATCTAGAAGTTTATCGAAATCTTCTTTTTTTACCTTTTTGACAGTGCTGACGCTCCTTGTACATAGGAAAGCTGCGTTGGCGCTCCTTGTATTGAGGTAAAAAGTGTCATCAATGCACTATGACAGTAGGAAATAGGCGTCAGGCAGGTTTGATGCCTTAGCAAAAGAGGCATAGACCAAGATTGAGTCAAAGGTAGGAGTAGAGGAAATAGCATAATTGGCAGAGACAAGGACAGAGACTGAAGCAAAGTGCTTTCCCTATTTATGATGCACCTAACTGTAATATCATAAATAATTAAACACCTATTTATTAACCTATGGGTGGGGAGCAAACCACTAATAGTAACTACGGGAGGACATCACAATGAGCGTGTGCCCCCATATATCTGCATATTAATGAGTTATGCTTGTTTAAGTAATTCTATTTTCTCTTTACTATCTCCATAACTACCAGGTTGGATGCCAATGCAGATTTAAGCTTTCATTCCCTAATGAATGTATAAATGACTAGCTCTCCCACGCTGTATGGTTTCCCAAGCCCAACCCCTGGAGGGAAATCATGATCAAGAATAAATATAGCTATCTATCCTTCATCATTGATTTCTCGCTAATGCTTGATAAATGATTATGCCTAATGTACACTAGTTTTTAAGTAATATAATTTAAGCTTTCAACACCTAAATTTAGGCAGTCATAAATGACTACAGGTGTAAAGGAAGGCGTAAGAGCCAGGTGTCACCTGGATGAGGCAGACCAGTTGGGTTGGTCCTTGCTTTATTCATGGACAGATGATATAAGAAATATGGGCTAGATTTCATAAACCGTGAAGTCCACTATAAATGCTCGTCATCCCTTCCAGTTAAAGATCGAGACCCATCCTATCTTTCTTTAGCCTAGTTTCAAATGCATAGGCAAGGGTCTCCCAATTATAGATCCAGTCAGTTTTTCCCATTTAGATTCTATAGTTAGAGAGTAAGCATCATTTAGTGGTTCCACAACCTATTTACTAAGTTAAAATAATAGTCTCACTCTTACTATCTGTTGGGCCTATTTCGATTATTGTTCGACGCTAATTTGAATTAATAAGAAAGGATTAATTCATTACGTTTCAAAGAGACAAGAGAAAAACTGACCTGTGCTGATAAATTATCATATATAAAATAAGTCTCTTTTTTACCCATATTGATGAAGTTCAGGCGTAGGTAGCCAGTCATACTTCACCATTGCAAGTACGACCTGCCTGACGCCCTATGTCGGGAGGAAAGGTGTGTCAGACCTCCTAGAACTGGGAAAAAATATATTCAAAATATGTTTTGTCCATATCACTTCACGGGATTGAGCATAGAAACCAATTTTAGGTGTAACATAACGCCCCCTAAAGTATGAAGCTAGAATGATATCATAGGTGAAATGATTTACTCGTTATTATCTGGAATCAAAATCAAAAGAGTGGCAAGCGAAGACTTGGAAAAATATCTGACTCAAATCATGGTTGCTGGCCAATGCAATGTAGATCCATGTATAATGACCATGTCATGGCTACCAACAATACATTGTAGATCCATGATCGACAAGACTCAAATCGAGACATTGCTACGAAATATATATTGTATATATATGTCATCTTGACCCAAACTTGAGCATAGCCACCAAACATACAATGTGGAGCCATGAAATAACTCAAGAATTACTCCATTGCAACCTAAAGATAGGCACGTATTTAGGCGAATATCTAACCATTCAGGGTCTTCATTTCAATCCCAATTAGTATGATTCTATCCATGTCAATAGTTGTCATGATGTCGAACATGGAAGAAACCACTTGATTACCGTTCATTAATGTATATCATTAAAATGTGCGAGGTAAATCACTATTAATGTCAATAATTCCCAAGGTACCCTAGTACATTCCTTCGAATGTGAATAAATAATTTGAAGTCGAATAATCAGTAGAATCTCTTGATCAGAGGCCAATGATGAAATCCCACTATCAAAAGCGAGGAAACTTGCCATTGAGGCATGCAGGATTCAAGGTACTTGAATGGTTTCTAATACTAATTCTTGAATGATGTGATGGTGTCGACAGGAATAGACTCATCGAAGAAGGGCTAGAATTCTCCCCCATCGTCGACAGAAAACTTGAAACCAAGGTGATTTTGAAGCGATCATGATATAGGAACAACCATAGGACTGACTCAGACATGACCAACTCGAAGAAAGGTAAAGTAAATGCAGAAGTAGACTATAGTAAATACTCCCTTTGAACATCGAATGATATAACAAGTGACTTGGAAGCATTGACTCGATCGAGGAAGAGACCAAACATAATGCAAAGCCAGGGCAATGCATTCTTTGAATTGACTCAAAGGAGTTAAGTGACTCATGAAAGTGGATCAATTTGATGACAAGATGAATACCCAATTGTTTGTATGAAAACATAGAAAAGTTCCATGTTCAAAGGTGGGTGAAGCTACCACTAATACAAACGAAAAAATATTCCCCATTCCCTTAATTTTCCCATCACGATGGATGAGCACCTCTTTGTTTTTTAACGAGCTTAAAAAGGGTAAAAAACGCTCGGTATATCTCATCGAGGATGAATCCATTCTCATATGTTTTATGAACCTAACAAAGGAGGGGTTCATTCCCAAAAAGGATCCTTCAACGTTTAATTTTATGAGTTCGAAGAAGGTAAACTCACTCATTGTTTCATATTTAGAGAGTCTGAAATGATTAAGAAGACTCCAAAGTGGACTTTTTCGTAGATTTACACCCCAAGGTCCAAAAATGTATAAGTTGATTCCTAGGAGAACTCTTTTAGTCGCGATGAAGTAGAATATGCAGTTTTTGTAAATGAGTCTAACCAGTCCGAAAAAGGGGTAAACTAACATCGAATAGATGACATTTCAAGTATATTTACAAGCATAAAAGAATCAAGTTCACTTGGTAATATTTTCATATTTAGGGGCCTGAAAAGAGCTTAAAGATAACTCCATGGGGTTTTCCTTTTTCGTAATCCATTTTAACAAGTCTGAAAAGGAAGTAAAAGCACACTCGATACCTTTTCACTTGATTTTTAACGAGCATGTCTAGGGTATAAAAGGCACTCGATACTTTTTCAACTTAAGTTATAGTGTGAAAAAAGACAAAAACAAACTCGATCGTAACAAAAAATGCCCAATAATTCCTTAAACTATTAAAAAACGACATTAGAATATTTTCACCGTGAAAACTATAGGAAAAATATAATGAAGACACATAACATTTAAATATTCCACTAATTATTTCCAATAAAAAAATAATAATAAAAAAATATAAAAATAGTGAAATAGTCAAAAATTTAAACCATTGTGTTTTTTACCATAGAGTTAGGGTGAATATTATGCTTAGGAGGGGAATTTGTGACGGATATTTCGAGAGCTATATGCATCTGTTCATCGAATCATCAGAAGTAGGTAATAGATAACACCTTGCCCTTCCTTTTCATGGTCGAAAATTATGTTTTTATTATACCTTTTAAGCATTTTGGGAGATTTTTTAAAGGAGGAATGCACACCCAAGGTCACACTCTTTTCCCTTGCAGGAGGTGCACCGGCGCACTCCCTGAAAGGGGAAAGAGTGTCAGATGCATCGCCATGGAAAATGTGTCAGCGGCCATGGCTCTCCCAAAAATCAAATTTTAAGCATGAAACTCAAGTGGCTCTCCACAGATGTTTGATTCACAAAATAGTGGTTTGGAAGAAGCATGAACATGAAATAGATGATGCCCAAGCTGCTAATGACCAAATGACCGTGAGGGCCCTAAGGGAGTGTGGAATTATAAAATACTTCAGGGTTCCAGGGATGAGATCCCATGTGCATTTGTTGGATAATTTGATATGGATGTGGACCCGAATCAACAGCATTTCCAGGTTGGGACCCACGTTCTACTGATCGATGTTGAGGACATCTAATTTATGACCAGACTATCCCAAAGAGGAATTCCGATATTACTTAAAGGTCCTAGGGGAGGATACATGTATGTTTATGACCTCATAGACGAGTACTATGTAGTCAGGACAAGGTCCCAAGGGGGAAATATCCCAATTAAACATATCGTGGACCGACCATTGAGCATTGTGGCCTTCACTATAGAGAAGGTAATAGGTATCCGAGCTTCTGACCATACTAATCGAGCGCATATGATGTATGCATTGGAGTACATGGCTCCAACCATATTCAACTAGAGTGAGTGGCTACGGGTAAGCCTCAAAGATCAGCTCACAAAGTGTCAACATGGTGAGATGAAGTTGTTTGGCTACAGGACGGTGGTGGTATCATTCATTTTAGAGAGGGTTCCCTTGTTACGTCCACATGTGACTCTCAACAGATTGGATCCTGAGGATCCATGGATGTTGCAGTGGGTCAATGCTATGGCTCATCACAAAGGTGGTGGAGGGCCCACCATGACCTACAGTTGCATATTTTTCCGTTGGTTATGAGGCCAACTGTTGATGGTCAAGGACTATACATATGGAGGAATGAACTTGAGGGGTGACCCTGATCTTCCATTTCCTGAGGGAGAGAAGTGGGACAACCGAGGTAAGAAGGATACTACCACATTGTGTTTTTGTTTTATATCATATCTCATTTTTTGTATTTTTGGTGATACTAAGACATATCTTACAATTTTGCAGACATAGGTCTATCAAGACCTGCAGGGAAATATCCTATCGAAAGGTGAGGGGTGGTCAGATATATAGTTATCAATAACGTAGAGGTAGAGGAGGAGGTTCAAGAAATTGAAGACAACCTCCATAGGTTGAGTCTGGGGCTTCCTTACATTTCTATTAATGACCTTCCTAGGCATTATCAACGCCATACTGCACGAGTGTCGGGGTGTTTTGTGAGGCTACTCTGTAGAGTGGCTCATGATGTTATGTGTTATCATGAGAACGAGAATTAGTCTAGAGTGACTCCTATTTTTTTTATTGTATACGTATTGAAATTTTCGAAGCTTCATATTTTGACCTCTTGATGTACTAAAAACTTAATGGTTCTAGATTTTGGGTACACTGGAAGCTTATGGCTCTAGTTTTTTTCTTATTATCAATTATATATAAAACACTTTTTTTACATGTATGTGTGTGTATGTGATGTGTTATGTGCATGAATGGATACCTATATGTGTTTGCTTTTATCATATTTTATATGTGATCAAAAATTAAAAAGGAACATTTAGACATGAGCTAAGTACCAATCCAAAACATAGTTTGCTAATGAATCATCCACCACGTTTAAATGTCTTGGGATGTGATGGTATGAAACATACTCAAAATACCTTTCTAAAATCCGAAATATCATAACATACGAAGAATTAAGGGGTTACAAATGGTGTAGACATGGTTCAACTAATACTAAATCTGAATCTAGATAAACCCTAATCTGACTTATGTTACTAGTTAAATATTCAGTTAACAAACCAATCACTGCATGAGATTTTTCGTATCATGACCCAAATAAGTTCCTCCCGATATTACCACATCATTGGTAGGGGAATACAATACCTAAGCCATCGATGCGAGATTCATAGTATAACGACTAGCACCATATGCAAATCTAGAATAAGTGGTCATCTATCCATTTAAACAAAACACTATATGAGAAGGCTTACCTAAGAAACATCTTACATTCACAACAAATTCACAATCCAAGCTACACACAACACTCTATAAACAATATGTACAAATTACCTATGCTAGATGACCTAGGCATAGTACTTCTTGAGGTAAATCCCATTTTGGGGCTCACCTAGTGGTATTCCATCATAGTCTATCAAGTCGTAAACTCCTTTTTCTAAAACACGACTGACAATGTAAGGCCCATGCCACATGGATTCAAACTTGCCACCTCCCAATTTATTGTGCTTCTGGTCATATGTTAGGACCATGTCACCTTCATTGAAGAGGCGAGGTTGAATGGATTGATCGTACTGAGATTTAATTCATCATTTATGTACTTCATTAGCTAAGGTAGAATCTTGACGAGTCTCATCAAGCTTATTCAAGTACAAGAATCGTTATTCCTCTAAAGTAGTATTGGGAAACAGTTCTACAATGAGTTTCAGAGAAGGAATTTAACATTCGATTGAGAGAGTAGCTTCTAGCACATACACCAATTGAAATGGGGTGAGGAAAATAGATGTCTTAACGGTAGTCCTATAAGTCCATAATGCAGAAAAAAATTGCAAATTCCAACTGGACTTAGATTGTCCTACCATGCGTTGAAGCATAGTTTTCAACACCTTGTGATGGCTTCAACCTGGCCATTGGCCTGCAGGTAGTAGGATGTAGAGTTATCATGAAGAAAACCTAGTTTGGAACTTAGTTCCAACATCATCTGGTTTTGAAAATGTGAGCTATGATCGGTCATAATGGCTTGAAGGACTCTTAACCTAGCGATTATGTGATTGTAGAGAAATGGGGCGGTGGTTTTTCCATCTTTGGTGTATGTAGGCTTTGCCTCGGCCCATTTTGTAAAGTATACAATGATGTAACCACACCCCCCAACTGAGGTAGGATTACAAAGAATAAAATCAATGCCCCAATTCGCAAAAGGCCGACAACGATGATAGGATGTAAAAGAGCGGGTTGGGTGCACTTTTTGGATTGAAAAAGATGGAAGGGTGGGAATTTTTCCATGACCTCCATGCAATATTTGAATATTGAGGCCCAAAAGTACCTAGCACGTAAAATTTTCTGAGCAGTAGCTATCCCAGAAACATGACTGCCACATGCTCTAGAGTGGCAGCCATTCAAGACTATTTCAGCCTCTTCAAGAGTTAAGCAACGCCGCAAAATTGCATCAATGCCACAATGGTACAATGTTTCATTAACGATAAGGTAGTAGTTGGAATTATGAAGGATATGATGGCATGCATCATGGGTTGAATTACATTGAAAATGTTGAGTCTGGAGATATAAAATCAAATCTCCATATGAGGGCTCATACATACTAATGAGGAGAAGGGATTCATCAGGTAAGAAATCCAAGGGTTGTGTATCCTCAGTAATACAGGGAAGATCACACATAAGCTCTGCAAAGACAAGGGACTTCTTTGAATTGGATTTTACAAACTCTAACTCGAATTCCTGAAGAATAACAATCTAGCAAGAGTATTTTCCCCCAATCACTGGACGAGTCAAGATGTAATACATGGGGTTAGAATCTGCGTACACAGTAGTTGTGCAGAGCAAGATGTAGGGATGAAATTTCTGGACTTCGATGACCGTGGCTAGAGAAAACTTATCAACATGAGAATAACAGGTTACAGAGTCAAGGAGAATCTTACTGGGGTAATAACTCACATGTTCATGGCTGTGTGCATCTGTTTGAACTAGTACCATGACAATGGTAGTTGATGACGCAACCACATACAAGGAGTTATACCCGGTGTAATTAGGTGGCTGCAACACAGGTACGTGTGTAATTGCATGTTTGAGAGTGTCAAATGCATGTTTTTCAAATTCATCCCAAGCAAAGGGTGTTTCTTTTTTTAACGGGCGCATGAAACCGTGTGTTTTCTCGGTGTAGTTACAGACAAAACGATGCAGAAAGTATGCCTTCCCCTGCAAACTTTGAAGTTTCATAACATTGGTAAGCAATGGTAGGGACAATATGGCTTCGATATTCAGTGGGTCTATATGGATGCCATCCTTGGAAACGATGAAGGAAAGTAGTCTGCCAGTCTCAACACAAAAATTACATTTGTGTGGATTCAACCGAATGTTGTAATGGTGACACCTATTGAAAACGACTCTCAGATGGTCAACATGGTGCTCTCAATGTTGCGAATAGATAGGTAAGTCATCGAGGTAGGGTTCCATGATATGTTTGAAAGCATAAGACATGGCACATTGAAAGGTAGCAGTATCATTGTTCAGGACAAAAGGTAACTTTCTATAGGAAAAGGTCTCCCATGGGAAAATGAAGGTTGTTTTATGCTGATCAAAAGGGAGTATCTCGATCTGATTATAACCAAAAAAATCCATACATGAATGAAAATATGACGCTCCCAACACACTTATCGATGATTTGATTGATATAAGGAGTAGGGAAATTATCCTTGGGACAAGCCCTATTGAGATCTCAGAAACGGATACAAACCCTAATTGTTCCCTATTTTTTGTTCACAAGAACAATATTAGAAACCCATTCTATCAACAACATAGAGTAAATAAACCCAACCTTGAGAAGCTTTTCAAATTATTCCTTGATGGTTTTTTCTTTCCATGGATGTACTTGGTGTACCTTTTGATATACTAGTTTGGCATCAGGGTAAGTCCTAATCTCATGAAGGAAGATCGAAGGATCTATCCCTAGCATTTATTCATATGTCCAAGCAAAAATGTCTCTAAATTCCCTAAAAAAGGTTGTATAAGAGCTAAGTTCTGAAGGAGAAAAAATCTAGCCCAAATGAATATTCTCTACAAGTCCAGGTTTTATGATATGTTGATCAGAACGGTATTAGTAATATTACTCAGATTACCCTTAGACTCAACATTGTGAATGAGTACCAACGAATGAGGTGTAGTTACAATATCAAATGAAACAAGGGTTTCAAAGCGATCTTATACCATTTGGTAACTGGGAAGGAAAGAGGATCGGTGATGATGGTCTTTCCAAGGCATCTCATCTAAATACATGACTTCCATGATGGATTCATATGATGAAAGAGGATGCAAAAGATAATATAGATATGGGGGGGGGATTTAACCAATATGTAAGGTGATAAGCGTCAGAGGCCACCAAAAGATTATCATTAATAGTGGGGTCGTTGGTGAACTAGATAACTTGAATAATTATTTTCAAAATGACTGAAAGGTGTCAAATCAACAATTGATTTTCCTTTATCCCAAGTGTCGTGACTTAGAGAGGAGATCATGTTCATAGACATGACCTGTGAATGGGGGGGTATTTTTTAACGGAACGACTCCCATAAGTGAGGAATATTTGAGAATACCTACCCCTATGTTCTGATACTATGGAGGTGAAGAAGCCAAGAGCAAGACATTGTTTGCAGATTTAGAACTTGTGTATGGAGAACAAAATTCCAATTGATCAACAGTAACAATATTCCCTTGGAATGGGAATTGGACCACTCAAAACATGGATGAGGCAATTGACTGCATCGCGTAGAACCAATAAATACCTAGGAGGATATTGTATTCTAAAGGATCATCGACAACCTCGACATGGATGGACACTGATTTCCCCCCTAGTTCAATCAGGAGAAAGGATATTAATCCATAAGGTTGAAAACAACGACCATCAAAGGCCTTCAAAGTTGTAGGTGAACAATAAATTTTAGGGGATCCTATATCTCTCCAACATGACACAGACATGACAAAAGTTGAGGCACCTTCATCGAACACAGTGCGATGGACTTTCTTCCCAATGACTTTTGTTGAAAGCTGGAAAGCTAACTAATGGGAGAGCCTCGACTTAAAATCATCCAGTTTAAAGGCGATAATATTACTATTCTCAGGATGCATAGCTCCGAGAACCGACAACAAGTTCTTCCTCTACGGAGGTCATGTTTGGAGTACTTCGAGGGTAGACATAGCACATGGTGTCTGAGCCAAATTTTATACTACATTACAGTATTGAGCCACTTGCACACTTGGGTTAAATACTGATTTTTGAATCGTACTCTTTGGTGGCCGGAGGACAATGTCGATATAACATCCCTAAATTTCATAACATAAAATTAAAATATTTACTGCAAGTAACTTAGAAGTTATAATTCAAAATTCCTTTGTCATGCACTACTGACATTATAAACTAAATGCAAGAGTCATGTACTTATGTTATTATCATCTTGCTTTACTTTGTGAACTGTCGGCATGACATTACTTTGTGACATAAAAATCTAACCTAAAGGATTTGGTTGAACTTGATGTTGTAAAACAGTTTTTCGTTGTCGTTTGTTTGATTCTTCTCTTGAGTTGCACAAGGGGTAGGTCATGGTCTTACTTAGTCCTCATGACTAATGCATGAACCTATGTTTTACTAATGTGCAGGTGGTGAGGTTACCTCAATATTATAGCTAAAGAACAAACCCTATGCTAAATCACCACAAGGGACAAAGAAAAGGAAATCCTAATGTTTGGACAAGGATCTATCCCTAAACCATTTTTATCCTTTTATTATAAATAAAAGTACTAACCCAAAGCACCTTCTAACTACTTAGAATTTGGTGCAGGTTAAGATATATCTAAACAATAATTTATGTACCAAAGGTTACAAAAATAAACAACGATAATGGATTTTAATATATTATGCAAACCCATTCGTGGAAATTTAAATGAGTTTTTTTACCTTTGCACTGACACACTAGTTGAATTAAATGTGATGGGGAAAGGCAAGGTACAAGTCATAAAATCATCCCCTCTTGGACCATGTGATTTATATATGATCTCCAGCTGTCAGCAACAAGGGTGGTGTAAAACCCTAGAGGTTTTAATGTGTCTTGAACACTACGTTGGTCTTTTTGATAGGGTTCTAGATGAGGTTAACAGCTTCCTCATTTTCTCAACTAGCCTTCGGCTCCTTGACCTTGCTACTCCATTATTTGCAAACAAAGATGGAGGAACCACCAAACTCAGACCTCGCCACCTTTTGCACCAGTCTATGTTCAATTTGTTCACCAATGGATTATGCAATTCTCATTTTTGTGGTGACTAGAGATTTTGGAATGTCGAGAAGGTAAACAGTTAACTGTAATTATCTTCTTTGTTTTCTTCCTTTGCATGAGGATTCAAATTATGGTTTAAATTCCAACCTATGTATTGTATGTGCAGGGTGATTCTCTGCGACTAGGGTGTGGTTTGCACTCTCGCCAAGAAGACCTTACCCCATAAGACCCATGTCTTTCCTTATGTGGATATGTGGAACCATGTTGGGCCTTGTGGTGTGTTTTATTTTCATATCGTTTGGGTTTCCAACTCGATGCTGGTTTGTAGATGTGGAAGTGATACAATAATTTGGTAGAATATGTATATTCTCTGTAAGAGTATTTTATCACCCGTTGAGTCTTTTAAACAACTATGCCACTCTGTAATTTTTGTTGGTTCTAAAACTTGTTGATACAGTAAGGACCCGTGAGGGTTTTGATACTACAACTCTGTTTATTTCACCGACTTAGTGACTGTGTAAATTTTAGGATGTAAATAGATCATTTCCTGTGGAGTCTTGCGACTATGCCACTTTCCTTTGAGAGCTATGGGTTTTAAAAGTACTTCTATTTCGATTCTATAAATTTTATTTACATAGTATAGAACTTTAGCTTGTCTGACCTTGTGAGGGATTCATGGTTTTAGTTTATTTACAGTTCTTAATAATGTGGTCGTGAGCCTTGAATCTGTTGATTTTGTTTTTGGGCTTAGAAAGCCACTTTAATCACATTTTTGTTATTAAATTGATAATGTAATGGTTACGTTGTTGTAAAGAACCGTCAGGGTTATCGGTGAGCAATACCAAGGTGGTATTATGGTTTTCATACAGCGATCATTTTAAACAATTGTTTATTTCATTGTTTATGTTTTGTTGTAACATAATAAGGCCATGTAACCTTAAAGTCAGTTCTTGTTTTTGGCTAAGAATCCACCGTCGTAATTTATTTACTGTTTGTTGATAGTATAATGGATATGTTATGAAACAATTCCCGTGAGGGTTTCCATGTAAACCCATTGTTTTAATTAACAAAATGGATGTTTTGTTTTAACATGCATTGCATTTCGTTTATCAAGTCCTCCATTTTGTTTACAAGTTGTATTTCTATTTTCACATTGAAACAGTAATGTATTTGTAAAAGAACTTGATGTTCTTAAAATCATATATGGTTATTTTATGGTTTATAGTTATTTTCTAGTTAACCTATTTACTAAAGGGATTCGGCCGTGGAGTCTTTTCCTTTCCATGTAGGCTTTGAGATAAGGGTCGCAAAGCCTCTGTCAAAAGACTTCGACTGCTAACTAACTCTGCGGGGTTTTAGGTAATGCTGTAAATATGGTTTTAGATATTATTTTAATTGTTACACAGTCGATATCCTTCAATTGACAGTTAGTAGGGTTTTGAGAAAACTTTGAAGAAACGATTTTGTTGTGTGACCCTTATTGATATTATTTCGGTTTATAAAATATATATGAGAGCCATGATGGCCAGTTGTTAATAAGATGACTGTGTAGATGTAAATGAGTTTAGTTATAAAAAAGATCCTAGGTTTTCATCGTTTTGTTTAAAGACTGTGAATCTTTTTACTTTGAGTATTTAACTTTGTTTATATAATTTTAATAGGCCATGAGAATGTAGGTAAACTTCCATTACTGTTGAAAAGAATTTATACTATGTTTAGCTAACAATACTGTTTCGAAATTAAATAAGCCCTAAGGTTGTCTGTAACTTTCTTCTACAAGCGACATACTTCAAAAAACAACACCAGTCTGACTTGAAACCTGTAACCAGTGATACGGTCTATCGATAATATCGACTTGGTGTTATTAAACAACTTAATAGCTAAGGAACTGATCTTAATATTCCCTTAAAACAAAACTATTGGGAAAACTAGCTTAGTTATTACTGTTCATTTTAAACCTTGGTTATTCTAAATTAATTCTAGAGTTTGTTTGAGGGAATAAGACTCGATCCTAGGAATATTATTGTAAAGGCACGGATGTTAAGGAGGAAACTTAGATATGAACATTAGAATTATTATAAGTTCCAGGTTAAGCTTAAATATGTATAAATCTTATTTAGGGTTTAACTCTAATTAGTATACTATGTTGTAACAGAGTTTTGTTCTTAATTAGATTACTATATAACTATTGCAAGTCCTTACTACAATACAAAAAAATACTTGATTCTAAGTTTAGTCTACAGAATTTATATCATTATTACTAACATTTCACTAATTTGCAATACCTGTAGATATATCCTTAACTGATATAGAAAGAAAATTATTTAGATATATGATATACTTTTATAGAGAATACTAAACCAGTAGATCTATCCTTTAAATTTAATACTAATAAATTTATTGTTACTAATAGCATTTAGATAAAGAGATTATAATATATTCAATCATCCTAGTTATAGTTCTTGAGCATATTCCAAATGAAAGTATAGATGCAGAAAATTAAATAACAATTGAACCTGGATAGAATGTAGAAAGGGGACAAACACCCACGGAAGACTATTCCACCCAACCTTCTCCCGAAGCAGCTAAAGTTACTTGCTTAGGACCCCCGAGCCCATTCACTGAACCACTAGGATGAATATCTCTTCCACACAACGGACTTTTGCAACTTAACTCAGCAAATCACTTTAGCTATCCCCTCATCGAATTCCTCATGTGCCTAACTTTTCAGTTTGCAACAGTCATAAGGTTCATTCTCTTAGAAATAAAAATGAGTAGCGAGCCTCCTGCTCAATTTAATGGTTTATATAAGATTTCCTAGGTCTTTGGTTCAATTTTGGAATTAAATGAGCCACCAACTCAGTTCCCCCTCTTAGGGAACATGACCATTTTTTTAGGGATTATGCTCCTGCAACAGCTAGAAAGTGAATTTCTAGTGTTGCCACTTGTCAACCAACCTTCTACAGTTGCCCCTTCCTCCTAGTGGGTCAATGAACACTCATTTTGTAATATATGTATCCGGATATTCTCAATGATTACTCAGTTGAATAATCAACCAATGGAAAATAATTCCATATTAAAAAATAAAGATGAATGATGATAAAATATTACAAAGTGAGTGCCATATTTACATTAATTGTAAAGGCACTTTGGATACCATCCATGAAAGGATGCGTCATTTTATAATAGTTTACCAATAACCATTTATTAATTATTAATTAATAATATCAATATATATTAATGGAGGGTGGAAAGCTTACTTTGGTCTTGAAAATAATTGTAAATCAACAGACCTTGTGATGTGGGCTAAAAAGAAGCTCCTGTTTGAAACTTTAGTCACTCCAGTTATCTTGTATGGGTGTGAGGTTTGGGGTTGTAGCATCTCTAGAGAATCTTGGAGAAAGATTGATCAAATCCAGAAGCGTTTTATAACGTATAACCTCAAAATTAAAAGCAATACACCTTATCCTATTCTCCTTATAGAAATGGGTCTTTCCCCTATCGAGAGCCTAGCTATGACTGGGCTCCTGCTGTACAAGAACAAAATCAATAACATGGGAGACCATAGACTTCCTAAGCTAGCTTTTAATTCCATCCAAAAACACCTAAGGCTCAATCGAGGTTGATATAAAGATACCAGGGCCTGGTTAAACAACTGGCAGATCAACAAAAATACTGCGTTGCAAAATATTAATAACATCAAAAATATTGTTACTTCTAAGTTTAAAGAGAAACTGTGGTGTGAGAAAAATTTAGAGGCTAAAAAAAAATTAAGATATTATAAGGAGGTCATCAACCCTACTCTGGAAGATCAAAGGTATATCTCTGTTTTAACCAGTTCAAAGAAAAAAACCAATATAGCCAAGATAAGAACGAACTCTCATGAGCTCCATAGTGAAACGGGTCGTTGGACTGTTCCTAAAACACCATGGGTGAAAAGGATCTGTCGTCTCTATGACAATAGGAACATTGAAGATGAAAATCACTTCCTCTTAGAGTGCCCTACGTACACCCACATTAGATCTAAGTTTCATAATATTTGTTTCAATACCAACCTTCCTATCCTTTTAACTTGTCAAAATTATAGTGAGCTCGGGATGCTTCTTACTAAGCTCTTTGAGCATAGGAATACAATTTAAAAAAAACATTAATTGGTTCCTTTGCCATCATCATCATCATCATATTGTTTGTTGTTATTATTTAAGTTTGTTACTTTTCCTTCTAGTTCATGATGCTTTGTCCTCAAAGCATATTTTATAAAACTAGTTTATAATTTAAATATTGTAAGTAAAACCATGGGCTGTTTCGTAAAACCATGGGCTATTTCACTTTGTTTTTTAACTTTCCCATTTTATTTCTTTGTTGATAATTTTTTTTTTATTCTTCATTTTTCCCTCTTTTGTTGATAATTCTTTTTCTTTTTTTTTGTTTTTTTTTATTCTTCATTTTTCCCTCTCCTTCTTGCTTCATATTTGGAGTGGAATTAATACTTCTTCAATAAAATTCAAAGGCCAAAGGCCAATTTTTGGTCAAAAACCAATTCTTGCTTCATATTTGGAGTGGAATTAATACTTCTTCAATGAAATTCAAAGGCCAAAGACCAATTTTTGGTCAAAAACCAAGTTTTACCAGAGAAACTCTGAATATGGATGGCTAAAATCCATTGTGAGGTGAAAGACCTAAATTCAAGGAAACCTTGATCATTTTGGACAAAATCCGAAGATCAACAAAAGCCCTAGGAAGGGTTGGATTTGATACCAATGTAATATCTGTATCCGGATATTCTCAATGATTACTCAGTTGAATAATCAACCAATGGAAAATAATTCCATATTGAAAATATAAAATAAATAATAAAGATGAATGATGATAAAATATTACAAAGTGAGTGCCATATATATATTAATTGTAAAGGCACTTTGGATACCATCCATGAAAGGATGCGTCATTTTAGAATAGTNTTTAAGTTTGTTACACATTTAACAGTCTCCTTTTATTAATTATAAAAATTTAAATAGTTTTTCAATTACAGTCACCCTTAACCCACTTGGTCATAAAATTTACAATAAATTTAACATAATATTTTTACTGCAATAAATAATAAATATTTATTTTTCAGTTCTAGGTATGTTACAAACACCCCCCCTTAAGCTCAACATCGTCCTCGATGTTGCTTAAGTTATTCTGAGTCTTCTTGTAACAAAGCTAGATATGCCACCCGCGTATCGCTCTCTAATTCCCGGGTTGCTCCATCTGGACTGAAATGTTTCCACTGCACCTTTACCTATCCAATGGTGTGATTCCAGAGAAAAATTTCCCTCCTGTCAAGAATACAATCCAGTTCCATCAAAAAATCTCCTTCTAGTTCTACCTGAATCACATTCCAATCAATCACATGAGTAGCATCATGTATATACTTTTTCAAAATAGAAACATGAAAGATGTTATGTATTTTAAGATTAGGTGGCAAGGCTAACCAATATGCTACTGACCCCACTTTTGTCAGTATTTCAAACGTTCCGCAATACTTGGATGCTAATATAGCACAACTCCCTAGTTTAAAATATCTCTATATGGGTTTCACCTTAACAAACACATGCTCACCTACTTGGAATTCCTTTAGATTTCTTTTAAGGTCGACATGACTCTTTTTTATGTCCTGAGCAGTTTTCGAATTGCTTTGTACCTGTTTCACTGTTAGTTCCAATTCTTTTAACATGTCAGGTCCTAATATCAATCTATCTACTGGGTTACTCCATGTAATATGAGTGTTACACATTCTACAATATAATATTTCAAAAGGACTAAGCTTTGTTGAAGCTTGATAATGGTTATTATAAGCAAATTCAACCAAGTGCAAATAGTCTTCCCACTTCTTGGCATAGTCTCTAACATGCATTCGTAACATGTATTCTAGTACTTGAATGACTCTTTCTTTTTGTCCATCCATTTGCGTATGGTAAGCAGTACTGAAATTAAATTTAGTATTTAGTCCTTTAAATAAAGTTTTCCAAAAATTACCAGTAAATTTAGGATCTCTGTCAAAAATTATAACCTTTGGAATTCCAGACAAACGAAAGATTTATTTCATAAAAATGTCAACAATATTAGCAGCTTTATAAATTGTTTTAACATGTATAAAGTGTGCTTATTTACTTATTTTATCCACAACTACCATTATTGAATCATTTTGTTTCTAGTATTCAGGTAAGCCAATTACAAAGTCAAGACTGATGACTTCCCATTTCCAATTTGGAATTGGTAGTAGCTGTAAAAGACATGTTGGGTGTTGATGTTCAACTTTGTCTTGCTGACATTCTATACACCTAGATAAAAATTCAACAACTTTATTTTTCATATTAGGATAAAAGTACTATTTTCTCAACATGGTTATCATCTTTTGATACCCCGGATGTCCACAATAAGGCCTTTTTTGTATTTCATTCAAAACAGCAGTTTAACTTCCGATATATTTGGCACATAGAGTTTGTTTTTATATAGTATTAGACATTTTTCATTAAAACTGTAATATGTAATTATATTTTCAGATACATTCTGAGTTACCTTTTCTTTTAAACTCTAGTATTCTGAGTCCATCCTTATTCCTTTTTCCAATTTCTCTTCTAAATCAGTTTTATAACTGTTGATGGCGGCTACAAAACTTATTACCACATTTTTTATTAAGGCATCAGCCACTTTATTTTCTTTCCCTTTAATGTGTTTGATTTCAAAATCATACTCGCTAAGAAAAGCTAGCCATCTAGCTTGCCTCGCGTTTAAATTTTGCTGATCAAACAGATATTTTAGGCTTATGTTATCATACATTAGCAAAAATATTTTACCTATTAAGTGATGGCACCACATTTTTAAAGCATGGATTATAACATCCAACTCTAAGTCATAAGTTGCGTAATCATTTTTGTGAGTTTTTAAATTTCTTGATTTGTATGCAATTGCATGACCTTCTTGTGTCAATACTCCACCCAAACCTTCGTTGCATGCATCAGTGCATACAACAAAATATTTGTCTGGATCTGTTATTTTTAGAATAGGTGCAGTAGTTAATAATTCTTTTAGCTTATTAAAATTGTCTTCACATTTCTGGTCCCAAACAATTTTTTTACCTTTTTGTGTAATGATGTTATAGGATTTGCAATTTTTGAAAACCCTTCAATAATTTTTTCTGTAATAACATGTTATTCCCATAAAGGATCGTACATCAATTATGTCCTTAGGAACACACCAATCAATTATAGCCTTTATTTTATGTGGGTCTGTCGATATCCATTCTTCGGATATTATGTGCCCTAGATATTGTATCTTATCTTTATGAAATTCACATTTGTTGAACTTAGCATATAGTTGATGTTCTCTTAACACTTGTAGTATTATCTGCAGATGTTCATTGTGTTCTTCTTTTGTTTTAGAATAGATTAATATGTCGTCTATAAAGACGACTACAAATTTGTCTAAGTACTTACTTAGGATACTGTTCATTAAGCACATAAAGGTTGTTTGTGCATTAGTTAGCTCGAAGGGCGTAACCACAAATTCATAGTGCATGTATCTTGTCCTGAAGGCAGTTTTAAAGATGTCTTCATATTTAATTCTGACTTGGTGATACCCAGATCTTATGTCGATCTTTGAGAATATCGTCACTCCGCATATTTGATCAAACAAATCATCAATGTGAGGCAAATGATACATATTCTTAATTGTCATTTTATTAATTTGATGGTAGTCTATACATAGACGTAAAGTACCGTCTTTCTTTTTAACAAAAAGGACCGGTGCTCCCCAAGGAGATACACTTGGTCTTACATAATATTTATCTATTAACTCTTGTAATTGTAATTTTAATTCGTTCAACTCAAAAATATTCATTCGATAAGGAGCTTTCAAGTTAGGTACCGCTCCTGGTACTAATTTGATTGTAAAATCCATATATCTCTTGGGAGTTAATCCTATAATTTCTTTCGGGAATACATCTGTAAAATCTTGTAGGATCAGAATATCCTTAAATCCTGGTTTATCTTATTTACCAATTTTTTCATTATTTATTATGTGTACAAAAAAGTCTTTACATCCCTTTCTTACAACCTTTTTTCATTTGCAAGGATGAGATTTTTCTAACAGATATTTTCCTAGGTATTCTTGTGACAGTAATTCTTTCTCCTTCATTATTTAAACAAGTAAAAGTTTTCTGAAAACAGTTTAAAATAACTTGGTGTTTTTCCATCAAATCCATTCCTATTATGACATCATAGGATCCTAATGGTAACACATTTAACTTGACCTGAGTTTCAAACTGACTCATAAGCAAATTACAACTTTCAACATAATTTACCACATTTCTTTTAGTTCCTATAGCTAACTGGACCAGCCAGTATTTTTCAAACTTTTTTAAATATAAGTTGTACTTTTCCACCATGCTAGGAGATATATAACTTAAACTAGCACATGGATCAATCAAAATGGAAATAGAATGGTTTTGTATCATACCTTGCACTTCCACCATGGAAGTATGATGGTCCACCTGTCGGTTCTCCAAAGCTGCATTTATCTTAGGCATCACCTTTTCCACATCTCCAACTGTTTCCTCTTCCAAGATAGTGTGTATGTTGCTGAAGTTCCCCTTCCAGTTCGGACGACACTTGACATAATGCGGTCCTTGACATTCCCGGCATTTGACAGGTTCTCTTTGTTCATCATTTTTAACAAAGTTGTTAGGCATATCCCTACCTTTTGATGTTGTAGTATTCTGCGGTACTTTATTCTTAAAATCAGTTTATTGATCATTATTAGTGGGGAAATTTTGAGATTTACTCCCAAAACTCTTATTTGACTTGAACCCTCTTCTCTTCTGGTCAAAATGACTTGTCTTTTTAGTCTTCCAGTTAGGTAAACTTTCCCTTTTCTTACTCTATTCATATCATAAATCAACCTTTCTCATAGCTTCCTCCAAAGTTTTCGGATTATCAAACTCAATCCTATATTTGAAGCTAGTAGGAAGACAAATTAAAAATCGTTGTATTTTAGGCTTTTCATCTATTATGTAAGGTACATATCTTAACAGACTTAGAAATTTGTTGCTTAACTCCTTCATGGAAATTGAACCTAATTTTAGTTCATAGAATTCCTTAACTCTTTCCTCATAGTATTGTTCAGATAAAAACTTTCTTTTAAAATAATTTTTAAAACCTCTCCAGGTTAAGTACTTCTCCTTAAGATGTTTGACCTGTTTTATATCTTGCCACCAGATATCATATTTTCCGGCCAAATTGTAAATAGGAATCATGGCCTTTAGTTTGTCAGAATAGTTGTAAATCTGGAAATATTTCTTCATTCCTGATAGCCAAGCTTATGCTTCTTCACCTTTCTCTACTTCCCCGTTAAACATGGGAGGCTTTATTTTTTTGAATTCCCCTGAAATTTCTTCGTAGGGTTATACTTCCTTCTCCTAGGTTTATGGTCGCGTTAACTACTATCACTTATGTATTTATACCTTCCCTTACGTGACCTTGAATTAACCTCTGAAGAAGATTCACTATCATAATATTTTTCTTTATTTCCTTTATGTTTGTAAGACGTTATTTCAGAATCAGTTTCATAAACATTTCGCTTATCTTTTCCTCTGTTATGCATATTGTCTAGTAGCATTTGATTCATTTCAAGAATTCTTTCATTATCTATTTTTACAGTTTGTAGTTCTTCTTTTAAATCCTTAACTGTCTATAGTAACTCTGGATTGTACAGATCTACATAAAAGTTGTTAGGATTATTGTGTTGAGAACCATTTTCATTAGATGCTTTAGCACCTTCCATTTTCCTGCAAAACAAATTTTATATTTCTGTACAAAATAAATGCAAATTCAATTAGTATATTGGTTTTCTTACTTGTATGTGAGTGAACCAATCAGGAGTAGTGTTTGGAAACTCACTCTCATGCCACATGTAACATCCCTAAATTTCATAAAATAAAATAAAAAATATTTACTGCAAGTAACTTAGAAGTTATAATTCAAAATTCCTTTGGCATGCACTACTGTCGTTATTAACTAACTGCAAGAGTCATGTACTTATGTTATTATCATATCGCTTTACTTTGTGATTTGTCGTCATGACATTACTTTGTGACTTAAAAATCTGACCTAAAGGATTCGTTTGAACTTGATGTTGTAAAATAGTTTGTTGTTGTCGTTTGTCTGATTCTACTCTTGAGTTGCACAAGGGGTAGGTCATGGTATTACTTAGTCATCATGACTAATGCATGAACCTCTGTTTTAATAATGTGCAGTCGGTGAGGTTACCTCAATATTACAGCTAAAGAACAAACTCTATGCTAAAATGCCACAAGGGACAAAGAAAAGGAAATTCTAAGGTTTGGACAAGGATCTATCCCTAAACCATTTTTATCCTTTTTATTATAAATAAAAGTCCTAACCCAAGGCACCTTCTAACTACTCAACATTTGGTGCAGGTTAAGATATATCTAAACAATAATTGATGTACCAAAGGTTACAAAAATCAACAACGATAATCATTTTAATATACTATGCAAACCCATTCATGGAAGTTTAAACGAGGATTTTGACCTTTGCAGTGACACACTGGTTGACTTAAATGTGATGGGGAAAGGCAGGGTACAAGTCATAAACTCACCCCCTCTCAGACCATGTGATTTCTATATGATGTCCATCTGTCATCAATAAGGGTGGTGTAAAACCCTAGAGGTTTTAATGCGTCTTGAACACTATGTTAGTATTTTTGATAGGGTTCTGGATGAGGTTAACAGATTCCTCATTTTCTAAACTGGCCTTCGGCTACTTGACCTTGCTACTCCACCGTCTACAAACAGAGATGGAGGAACCACCAAACTCGGCCCTTGCCACCTTCTGCACCAGTCTATGCTCAATTCGTTCACCAATGGAGTCCACAATTATCGTTTTTGTGGTGACTAGAGATTTATGGACGCCAAGAAGGTAAACAATTAACTGTAATCATCTTCTTTGTTTTATTCCTTTGCACAAGGATTCAAATTATGGTTTAACTTCCATCCTATGTATTGTATGTGCAGGGTGATTCTTTGCGACTAGGGTGTGGTTTGGACTCTTGCCAAGAAGACCCTCTTACCCGGTAAGACCCATGTCTTTCCTTGCATGGCTTTGTGGAACCAAGTTGGGTATTGTGGTGTGTTTTATTTTCATGGAATTGGGGTTTCCAACTCGGTGTTGGTTTGTAGATGTGGAAGTGATATAATGCTTTGGTATAATATGTATATTCACTGTAAGATTATTTTATCACCTGTGGAGTCTTTTAAATGACTATGCCACTTTGTAATTTTTGTTGGTTCTAAAACTTGTTGATATTGTAAGAACCCGTGAGGGTTTTGATACTGGAACTCTGTTTATTTCACCGACTAAGCGACTGTGTAAAATTCAGAATGTAAATAGATCATTTCCTGTGGATAATTGCGACTATGCCACTTTCCTTTGAGATCTATGGGTTTTAAAAGTACTTATATTTTGATTCTGGAAATTTTATTTACATAGTATAGATCTTCAGCTTGTCTGACCCTGTGAGGGCTTCGTGGTTTTAGTTTATTTACAGTTCTCAATAATGTGGTCGTGAGCCTTTACTCTGTCAATTTTGTTTTTAGGCTTAGAAATCCACTTTAATCGTAGTTTTGTTATTAAATTGGTAATGTAATGGTTGTGTTGTTGTAAAGACCCGTTAGGGCTATCGATGAGAAATATCAAGGTGGTATTATGGTTTTCATACAACGACCATTTTAAACAATTTTTTTTTTCATTTTTTCTTTCATTGTTTATGTTTTGCTGTAACATAATAAGGTTGTGTAACCTTACTATCGGTTCTTGTTTTTGGATAAGAAGCCACCATCGTAATTGCGTTACTGTCTATTGATAATATAATGGATATGTTAAGGAACAATGCCCATGAGGGTTTCCATGTAAACTCATTGCTTTAATTAACAAAATGGATGCTTCATTTTAGCATGCATTGCATTTCGTTTATCGTCCTCCATTTTGTTTACAATTTTTATTGTTATTCTCACGATGAAGTCGTAATGTATTTGTAAAAGAACTTGATGTTCTTAAAAGCATATATGGTTATTTTACTATTTATAGTTATTTGTAGTTAACGTATTTACTGAAGGGATTCAGTGGTGGATTCTTTTCCTTTCCATGTAGGTTTTGAGATAAGGGCCATAATGCCTCTGTCAAAAGACTTTGACTACTTATTAACTCTGCGTGGTTTTAGGTAATGTTGTAAATATGGTTTTAGATATTAATTTAATTGTTACACAGTCCATATCCTTCAATTGGCAGTTAGCAAGGTTTTGAGAAAACTTTGAAGAAATGATTTTGTTGTGAGACCCTTATTGATATTATTTCAGTTTATAAAATACATATGAGAGCCATGATGGCCATTTGTTAATAACATGATCGTGTAGATGTAAATGAGTTTAGTTATAAAAAAGATCCTAGGGTTTCGTCGTTTTGTTTAAAAACTGTGAAGCTTTTTACTTTGAGTATTTAACTTTGTTTATAATTTTAATAGGCCATGAGACTGTAGTTAAGTTTCCATTACTGTTGAAAAGAATTTATACTCTGTTTAGATAACAATATTGTTTCAAAATTAAATAAGCCCTAAGGTTGTTTGTTACTTTCTTCTGCAAGCAACATACTTCAGAAAACAACAACAATCTGACCTGAATCCTGTAACCAGTGCTACGGTCTGTCGATAATCTCGACTTGGTGTTATTAAACAACTTAAAAACTAAGGGACTGAGCTTAAGATGCCCTTAAAACAAAACTATTAGGAAAACTAGCTTAGTTATTACTATTCATTTTAAACCATGGTTATTCTAAATTAATTCTAGAGTTTGTTTAAGGGAATAAGACTCAATCCTAGGAAGATTATTGTAAAGGCACGGATGTTAAGGAGGAAACTTAGATATGAACATTAGAATTATTATAATTTCCTAGTTAAGCTTAAATCTGTATAAATATTATTTAGGGTTTAACTCTAATTAGTATACTATGTTGTAACATAGTTGTGTTCTTAAGTAGATTACTATATAACTATTGCAAGTCCTTACTACAATACGAAAAATTACTTGATTCTAAGTTTAGTCTACAGAATTTATATCATTATTACTAACATTTCACTAATTTGCAATACCTGCAAATATATCCTTAACTAATATAGAAAGAACATTATTTAGATATATGAAATACTTTTACAGAGAATATTAAACCAGTAGATATATCCTTTAAATTTAATACTAATCAATGTAGTGTTCCTAATAGAATTCAAATAAAGATATTATAATATATTTCATCATCCTAGTTACAGTTCCTGAGCATATTCCAAATGAAAGTACATATGCATAAAATTAAATAAAAATTGAACCTTGATAGAATGCAGAAAGGGGACAAACACCCACAGAATACTGTTCCACCCAATATTCTCCTGAAGCAGCCAAAGTTACTTACTTAGGACCCCCGGGCCCGTTCACTGAACCACTAGGATGAATATCTTTGCCACGCAGCAGACTTCTACAGCTTAGCACTCAGTAGCAGACTTAACTTAGCAAACCACTTTAGTTATCCCCTCATCAAATTCCTTGTGTGCCTGACTTTTCGGTTTGCAACAGTCACAAGGTTCATTCTCTCAGAAATCAGAATGAGTAGTGAGCCTCCTGCTCAATTTGATGGTTTATATAAGATTACCTAGGTATTTGGGTCAATTTTGGAAATAAATGAGCCACCAACTCAGTTCCCCCTCTCAAGGAACATGGCCACTTTTTTAGGGATTATGCTCCTACAACAGCTAGAAAGTGAAATGCTAGTGTTGCCACTTGTCAACCAGCCTTCTACAGCTGCTCCTTCATCTTAGTGGGTCAGTGAACACTCATTTAAAAATATCCTCTAGATAGGTTTCTCCTTTTATTAATTATAAAAATAAATAAATTTTCAATTACATTCATCCTTTACCCACTTGGTCATAAACTTTACAAGAAATTTAACATAATGTTTTTACTGCAATAAATAATAAATATTTATTTTTCATTTTTGGGTATGTTACAGTTGAGAACAGGTTTTCCAATATGAATATTGTTGGTGGGAGGGGGGATGGAAACTGCAGGCTTATCCATTGAAGTATTATCATCTTTCTTTTCTAGAGGAGGGTCATAGTTATGGGATCTAGTGTTAAGACTAACCGATGTTGGTGTTCAATCAATTGATGTTGGGTAGGGAAATGATCCGTTCTTATTCATTCCTGAATATTTCGAGGATTGAATGGGAGGAAGGTGAGGAATGATCCCTAGAGGCTAGGGGCATGAACGCCACCTATTCCAAGTAATCGGGATAAGCCTCCACGAGAAATTTCATCTAGAAGGTTCTCAAAATCTTCTTTTTTTACCTTTTTGACAGTGTTGATGCTCCGTGTAGATAGGCAAGTTGTGTCAGTGCTCCTTGTCTTGAGGCAACAAGTGTCATCGATGCACTATGGCAGTAGACAATAGGTGTCAGGTAGGCCTGGCTCCCTATGTCAAGACGAAAGGTGCGTCATACCTCTTAGAACTGGGCAAAAATCTCTTCAAAATATGTTTTGGCCATATCACTTCAAGGGATTGAGCATAGAAACCAATTTTAGTTCTAACAACAACTTACATGACTAAATTTTATCTTTATGAACATAAGGGTTAACGTATTCTTCTTGACTTGAAGGTGGTCTCTAACTTCTATATTAATATTGCAATGCTTGTATTTTATGTTTTTTTTGTTATAAATAATGTTAAGAATTATAATTCCATTAATTTATGACATTTCTATTAGAATATAATGTTTTTATTATATGATTCGATTAAATTGAATTTTTGTTGTAATGTAATGTTTTTTTGCTGTATTTATAATGTTAACTCCAACATAGAAAATGACACATTTGTGATTTTGATGGAGATTGAAAATTCAACAATTTTTTTAGTATTGTTGAGCTCTACAATGACTTAATTTATGGCATTGATAACAATGAAATTTATAACCCTGAATGCGGGTGTCTCGAGGTTGTTAGGCATGATGGGATGCGGGACTCGACATTAATGGCCATTTTTCGCAGTTGTCACAACCTCCCATATACTTATGCAAACCCCTCCTCCAGGAAGGCGCTCCAGCCTGCACAGCACCCAGCTCCATACTACTGCTCACCTCACACAAACCTCAACTTTGATGGATCTCTCATGCATCAAAGTAATTTAATGGTTGTCAGCTTTAGCATTTCCTTCCTGGTCACGCTACTCAATGGATTTGCATGGGTTTTTGGATTCAGAGGTTCACATGCACAGTCTCAGGATGATGCTGCATAGAAGAACCAATTCTTGATTTACTGCTTAGTTTGAGGGAGGGTATTTTTCCCATGAGGTTTTCCCCGCTTCCTTGGTTATATTAAGCAGTTACTTTATTGTACAGGGTGACCTATGGCCTTTGTTGCCAGGGCCCTAGCATTTTTATGCATCTATGTTTTCTAACTCTTCCTGAGTATAGCTTAAGGGGGGGTGTCGGAGACATCTACCATCATACACACTCTTTCGGTCAAATTGGCCTAGTTAAACCACTATCCTAATTTTAATTGACATCAGTGGAGCATTAATTGCCATCATCCAGTCACACCCATGCCTTCCTACTTGTTTATTAAATATATAGAGAGGATACCAATTCTGGATCCAGTTATTTTCCAATTCATGAGTATTTGTTAATTATTCTTTGATGATTTTGATTCCTTGTTCCTAGATCATGTGCAAGAATTAATACTCCCCCTGCTGCAGAGCCGCACCAGGACCATGAACCTTCTCTCTTTGGTGAAGACAACAACTACTTCAAGTTGTTCCCAATTGTTGAAGAACCATGGAGAAAGTCGTAAGGTCTCGGTATTTTCCAAAATATTTTACGTTTATTTTATTTTATGTTAGCTTGGTTAGATTACCAAACAACTCTGTTAAGTTTTGACAGTGGAAACTTGGTTTCCCACACCAAGAGCAAGTTCCAAGCAGGTGTAATAATCTTTATTCTCTTCCATGGCAAGTTCTGGACATGTGTCATGAAAACTTTGCATGTATTATTGTTTGTATTTTAATATAATTTTCTGCTACTTACAAAAAAAACAATGAAATTTACAACAAAATTTAAGGTGCTCTCTAATTTCTTCATCAATATTTGAATGTTTGTATTTCATGATTTATTTGTTATAAATAACGCTATTAATTATAATTGCGTTAATTTATGACACTTTTGTTATAATGTCTGCAAAAAAAAATTGAATGGTAATAAGAGAAAAAAATGGTTCTAAGGATGAAGGTGTAGGGATGGAATCTTCTTTAGGAGAAAAAGAATGGCTTTAAGAGAGAATATTATTTTCCATTTGTAATAAAAGAATTAAATATGTTATATTCATTACGTTGCATTGAATTTCTTCATCTATCTATTTCTAGGAGGTTAAAATCCATCTTAGAATTGGTTGAGACAAAAAGGATTTATATGAAGTAGTTAATAAAGATGTATGCTTAATATTTATTCATTTTATTTCATGGTTTGTAAATAGGTATGTAGTTTTGATTTGTAAATTAAAGCCATGGTTGTATATTGACTAAAAATATTTCATGTATGTATCAATATATAATCAATGAATCAGATTTTATTAATTTAAATTTATAATAACATAATCCTATGTTAATCAATTTATATAACTAATATAAATATATACTATTTTAGAAATTAGATATATTCATTGACAAACTCAAACATACATATTTGATATATTAAATCTTGAATATTTTTGAAATTATTATTCAATACAAAAATATTTTTATGTTATCAATTAAAAATTTAAAAATAACAATATTAACCAAGTAATAAAACAATCTTTTAAAAATAATAACATTAACAAAGTAATAAAATATCAATTAATTGAATTAATATAAATTTACAATCATTTATATATAATTAATTTGATTAATATATATTAATAGTTAAACCCCCGGTTGCAGGTGTTTAAAGAAGGGACATACACATGGCCTCCCACATGCATGCAAATCAAAAGGAGTGCACCGGGCGAGGAAAGTTACTGAGGCCATAAGGCCGCAAGATTGGTGCAAGCGTGTGGGTGATTTTATGCATCTAGTTCTGTACAAGCGTGTGGGTGAAGATGGAAAGGGTCGATGGGGAGGGTACGACAATGGGATGGAAATTGATGCAGGTAATTATGGTAGGAACAAGGATCAGATTTGGCCTAAGGTTCCATAATGGAAAAATCACGCCGTTTTTTATGGTAAGTTCTCATACCATCTTATTAAATTCATCATCCAGACCTTTCTCCATAACAAAGGATAGTAGCAGAGTGCTGTTGGATTTGTGGAAACTAGGTTCAAGCATATGGAGAGCTGAGAAGAAATATTGGGCGTGGTGGAACAAATGTTTTGGTTGGGTTTGGGATATTAGTCTTATGGAACCAGCAAGGAACTCGATCTAGGGGGAAATTATAGGTGGCGTCGAGCTAGTCGTGAGCAAATTCATGTAGCTCAGGCCACCTGGAAATATCGGGTGACTATACCCCCGGCCATAAGAGAATATATGGAAATGTTAGAAGTTAGAGTCTGGATGAAGGTCCTCAAGAAATTCCACGTTGGATGAAGCAACGTTAGAAAGTTGGATCTAGGATCCAGGTTCGACCCATGCAAGGAAGGGGTTATATGAGAAGACAGTCACCCTTTACTGGTTCATTCAAGGTTTAATAAGAAAAGTTTTGCTTGAAAATGAAGAAAAAACTGGTGGGGATAAAATTCCCATGTAATTTTGGAAAAAAATCTACAAGGATACCCGACTTCTCCACATGAAAATCAATGCCATTGGGAAGGAACTGGGGATCCCTTACCTCCCCATAATGGCATACTTTGGTAATGGCATGGAAGGGAACGTGGATGGAGCAGATGGGAACATTACTGGAGCTAATAGAAACATGGCTAGAGAGGGAATTAGTATGCATGTTGCAGACATCCGGGGTGAAGAGCGCAGCAAAAGGGAAGCACCATCGCCGATTAGTCTGTAGATGTCACAGTTGTGTCTTATGGTGGGTACCCCTGTTTTTTGTTTTTGTGTCTAGTAATTTGGAAAATCAAGATAGGATGAGTTTGGTGCATCGATTGTTAGTAGATAATATTAAAATGTAGCTCCGTGTTTTGGTTTTGATATGAATGAATGATTGTAAGCTTTGTTTTCCCTATCAAGGGAGGGGCATTAGAAACCATACTCTCTTTGAAAATTTGTATAATTATCTGCTCTATGAAACTCAATATGGGTTTAGATAAAGAAATTGACATATAGACAGGTAGCTTTGTACTTTTTTTGATAAGATAATATAGATTTCTACTTAATTTACCACAACAACAACAAAAGTTAATCCAAATTATATAAATTTATACTTTAATATAAAAATTGATTTTGATGACTTAAATGTTAATATGATAAAGAAATAGTTGAAAATATAACATGTGTCTTTCGCTTAATTAATCAATTAGTTATAATATATATTTTACAATAGAAAATAGCTCAAATATTTCATAACATTTAAAAACATGCAAATGGGCAATGTGCATGATAGTTTTAAATGAAATATAAAATTAAAGAAAAATTATATATCTTTAATGCATAGAAAGATCACCAAATCAACTTCATGATTACAAATAATAATCAATTTGGAGAATGCAAGTTGTGGCTTTACATTAGTTGAGAGAAAATGGTGTTCTTTTAATGTATTATTTGTTTTTCTTCCTATTAAAGATTTGATATTTGTAATTGTAAAGTGAGTTATTGTCAAAAAAACTAAAATTCTTAAATGATACATTGATGTTCATATTTAGATTTTTTTTGTGATGTTCATATTTATATATTATAATAATATTGCATAGTAATACTTGAATATTTTTTTTGGGGGGGAGGCAGGGGGGCGTGGGGGGTGGCAGGTGCGGGAGGCAAGGATAATTTTAAGGGTGAAATTTAGCCCATGGGCTACTTTTCCATGTTTCTCTCCAAAAAAATATTCGCCAATTTGCATTTTTTGAAGCCTTGTTTCACCCAATTTTGATGGGGTAAGAAATTCCACCCTAAAAATTGCCAAATTATTATATAAATGATATATAATCCTTAGAAATTGAAATATTTTTAAAGAAATATCGCCAAATAGTTTATATTTGATGTTTTAAGAATTTATAAGATTCACCAACATTTATACACTTTTAAATAAGTATGCTTCCTTAAAATCATCCCTGGCGGGAGGGGCTCTTTTTTACCTAGGAGGAAATAAGGTACATTCTTTCTCTTTGAGTCTAGGAAGGAGAACAAGGAATCAGGTGGAATGGGTTGTGTTGCTACATGGGCTTGAAGTGATGAAAGAGCTAAAGATAATGACCTTCCAAGTCTTTGGAGATTCCTGGATAGTCATCCAAAAGGTGAGAAATTCAGGAATAAGCAAAAGAAGATTCTGGGAGAGTCCATAATAATCTTGGAGCTCAAATTAAAAGTCTCTTAGAAATCCACTTCTTCCATGTTAATAGGCATAATTACGTGGAGGCAGATCGATTAGATAATGTCATATGCAACCTCCAAGAAGGTGAGATGTTGATAAACGATCATAGAAAGATTATAATATGGGCTCAATTTTTTCCATGCTGGGTAGTTTTCTTCTCCCCTCTCTAAGGGATAACAAGGAACATTTCTGCACTTACAATCCCATCCTTTATCGTATTTATAATGAACCCTACCATGTTGGGATCATGCAACAAAGGATAAGGTGGCATAGGTTCATCCATCTACCAATTAATATGTTCAGTTGTTTTAATGCACCTAACCCCTATGCATTCAATGGTCTATAGAGCCATGTGATTGAAGCTACGATGGGCCTTCTCCTTGATGGTCGCATGATCGTGAACCTTCCCTCTTTGGGAGGATCAATATGTCTAGTTGTTACCACAATAAGAGCGGTTCAAATTGCCAAAACCTTGTCTTTCCTATATTTCTCAACTTTGTCTCTGAAAGAAGCTCTGTGTTTGGGAAAATGAAGGGTGGTGAGTCTAAGAAGAAGGGAATGGCATCTGATGAATACTAGGACGCGAAGGATATATGTCTGACTACATGAAGCTCCTATTTTGTGGCAGAAAATTTACTATAGTTTTGCGGGAGATCCAATGTCATTCATAGTTATTGCTCTCTTGTTTTGACAGTCGTCCGGATAATGTTGAAACCAATATGAGGGTATTGACTGGAGAGATGAAATATTTCAAGGAATAGATTTGGAGGATGGAGTGTACCCTTGTCGATAATTTTAATGGAATGCAGAATTATCTGGGAAATATGTATAGTTTCTTGGCAAGTTTCGTTCAGGAAAATGAAGATAGGTCGGCATCGCGGGTTAATATACGCAAGATAATGGTTGAAGGGATGTATGAAGAAATGAACGAGCTTGTTTCAGATATCCATGGACTGATTAGAACCCTTGATCCCACATCCTATCCTACTCCTACTTCTCCAGTGGAAGGGATCTCCATAGAGACTTAGGGTGCAAAGAACCAGCAGAATGAAGAAATTCCAACTGATATACCCCAGGAATGAAGACTCGGTTACATTTCTTTGTTATCTAAATGTTTTTTTCTTCTATTATACAAACAACATATCGGGATCTACTTTATTAGAGAACTAGAATAGTTTATCAATCTTGCTATGTAGGGAATTTTTTAGGCCCTTTTGTGATGGGGATACAAAGAACTATGAAGTATTTGATTTTAAAAAGTTGAAAAATCTGAATTTGCTCTATATATTTCTATCCCTTTATTAATATAATTTTTTCTTCTAGTTTCTATTACAAAAAAATACTTGATTTTTTGTTATGATGTTTCGTTACACTTGAAAAAATTGATTCATATATATATATATTAAAATTGGTTCACCATGGAAGCCCAATTTTACACCATGGCTACATCCACTTGGGAAAATATCTTATACTTGCTAGGAAAGTATACATGGACTTGGGCATCATTAATCACAATAAACGGCTCACCAGCCTAATATTTGATTACATACAAGGGCTCCCAAGGAGCAAATGTCCCCGACGAGATTCAAACACGGGTAGAGAGCACAACAACCAAATCTCCCAACCACCTGAGCTACGCCCAATAGAAAATATATATATATATATATAATGAAGACTTCATTTCCTTGAAACTAATTCTCACTATATATTTCGTAACAACATAAACTTACAACAAAACAATATATATTATTATATAAGTATAATACTATGACAAATTTTGCTACATTATTGAAAAAATTACAATAAAGTAAAATATCCATACAAATTATATGAAAACCAAATAAAAAAATGATATTACACAAACATAATGCTATGACAAACTATACAACAATTATAAACATGCTACTATGAAAAATTATACAACAATCATAAATCATATAATTGTCACAACTCCATCCATTATAAATACAAAATTTATAAAAATGTTTAAAATGATATTTTGATTCAATTATATGATGTAAACATAAACATACCATCATTATCATTGTCACTATCTAACAAACATAAAAATAACCACCATCATACCATCATTCACATAAACTAATAAAAATAAGCATGAGTGTACCATCATAATCATTATGTTACATATTCATCTAACATATACATCTTACAAATTTAAACATCATCTAACACCCATATGATCTAACAATAACATGTAACAAAATACAAGTCCCATTTTCTAACATAACTGTCACAAACATCTAATGAACATCATCGAACCTGACCTAACATACGCATCATGACCATCAACATAATCATCATCAACATTTGCAAAATGGAAAACACAAACATCTAATGAACATTGTTGGGCCTAGGGAAAGGAAAGTAGAATTCACATAGAATTCAGCTTAAGTATGAAAATAAGTGTCAGAAAGAAGAAAAAGGAATTGGGATAGAAACAATGATAGAAGGAAGGAAGAGAAGATGAGGGAAAAGAAGGAAAACGAGGTGCCACAAAAGCAGAGAAAGATGAATAAGTTAAGGAAAGAAACAGTTCAATAGGAAACAGCAAAATCCGCGATAGAAGAAGGTATTATGGAATAACAGTACTGGAAGGTGTGTAGTGGTATAACGGTTGGAAGATGACAGTAAGGCATAATGGTTGGAAGATGACAGTAGGGAATAATGGCCAAAAAATGACAGTTTGGTAAGATTGTGGGTACAAGGTCGGCGAGAGCCAGCGGAAGCTACACGTATGAAGGTATCTTTGTAATTCATGTCATTAGTTCCTATTGTTATGTGCCATTAGAACAGGAAAGACAACATGTTGGCTAAATGTAGAAATTCGTATGAGAATGCGACATGTAAAGAGTTTGTAAAGAGTAGGTAAAGAGTCTATAAAAAGAGGAACCTAAGCTGTATGCGGGTTAGACTCTTGGGTTATTTCCTCCTCTATAGCTCCTTCATTGTTAGACTCCTGGTTGTTAGCTCTGGTCATTGTTGTTGTAAGTGATGTATCTGCTAGTTTTTCAAAGTGCATAGAGTCGAAGAATCTGCAACTGAGTGCGCAGAAGTGTGGGAGAGCTTAGTTGATCTAGGTTGTGTGCAAATCATCAGTAGAGTCGAGTCAATCCAGGCTATGTGCGGATCAATAGTAGAGTCAAGTAGAGGAAGATCAGGGACAGATGAAAAGAGGGCATGAGAGGAAGAAAGTGTATGTATGGATAAAGAAGAAGATCTAGAACAGATTCCGTAGCTTAGTGCGCAAACCAAAGGTGCATACATTTCTCATGCCAGATGAAGAGCACCTTTATGGTTTCTTCTCGGATGGGTTTCCATGTTAACTACTGTGTTGAATGTATGAATGATGAATGTGTTTAAGATTCATGTATATATGTTGTTGTTAGTGAATTTCTATGTATCTCCTTACAAAGAGTATGTTTATATCTGTTGCATTATTATTGTTAATGTGTGAATGTACTTATGTTGTATTAGGTAGTTGATATAATACTTGCATGTGGAGGAATAGTGTCGCAACTTGGCTGTATAGAATAATTTTCAAAACCCCACCCATCAAACTTAGTTGAGCACCTTGACATGTCTCCAAGGGACAGGAAATCCCCCTCCCAATTGCGGAAACCTGGTTCTTGCAGTTACCCATAAGGAATATATCTCAGGTGAGACTACATCTATGCCACGGGTGCTGTCGATTCATCCTTGTTGTGTCAGGACGATATCTTGGGATTTCTTGCGCTAAACAGAAGGGACTGGACCTAGGTCGAAGGGGAGCCGAAAATCCAACAAATGGTTTCGTTTCCGAGACCAAATCATTTTGGTGAGGGAGACGTTGTGGCAACCAACGAAGCATGAAATCCAAGATTGGTTGGATTTCAAAGATGTATAGTTTGCACAAGAAGAAAGCAAAGGATCTCGGTTGGACCCAAAAGAGTGGTTGGGACGATACCTATACACGAATGTTCATGATATTTTATTTTCCGAGTTTCCCATGGTGTTGCATGAGTGGATTTCAAAGTTGGAAACTCAACAAAGAAACTTCCAAGGAGGAGAACCAATGGAGTAGAATCCTCAATTGATTCAGCGACTGAAAAGTGTGAGAAACCCTGTGTCGAGGGCTACAGATTTTGGGCCAGACAGTATTTTGGAGGAATACCTTACTAAGTTTGTTGTCAATGCAATAACCTCATATAGTGAGGCAAAGAAAAAAAAATTCCAAGGTTCCCGCGGAAGATATTTGTCATCTTTAAAGACATGGATAAAAATGCTTGTATGTGAAAAAGGAATCCTATGAATGTGACAAGTTGGAAGTTGTACATAGAAAAGGTGGGTATGTCGCAGCATAACTCTTTGAAAAATGGCGCAAACTAAGTTGAGATGCTCCCTGGAGATAGTGGAACTGAACTAGAGGCTGGTTGTTTAAGAAGTGGAAGAAGATTTCAATCGAGAAAGCAAAGAAATACTATGACAAGAAGAGGGAGTTGTAGCACAAATAGATAAGAAGACTACGATCTTGCATCATACTTGGATGAAGGGTCTTATGACAAAGAAGAATAAAATTAACCGATATCCGAAGGAGAAGAAGAATCGAAAGAATCAAACGAATCTCTAGATCCAAACATGGGTACGACAGGCCTACAGCACCATGCACATCGCCAGAGGTAAGATCTAGAGACTTATATATAAGTGCATTTGTAAATACAAGTAGTACTAACACTGTGAATAGAATACAAGGGAGTCCAGTTAGTCAAAACTTTTTTCTAAACGCACCAACAGCTAATACAATGGTTGGGACTAACATTAAGTTGCCAATATTCAATGGAAATGGGTTAGAAGACCCAGAGAAACATCGGTTTCTCTGTGAAGCCGTATGGATTGTGCGACATATCCAAGATGAGGACATAAAGAAAGCAGAAATGATCACAACTCTACGAGGTCATGCACTAGACAAGTACATGAAATTTTCTATAGTGCCAGTAGGAGTTACGCAGAAAACACTAGACCAAATTCGGATTGGAATGATATATGAGTTTAGAAAATCGAATTCTAAGTCACAGTGCATTACAGAGATTAAAGAAATCAAGAAACTATCTACAGAGTCTGTTTGGGAATTTGACCAGAGATTCAAGACATTAATTTCCAAATTGAGCTTCCTGATGTCAGATGTACAGCACAAGGAATGGTTCATTGTCACTTTGTTGCCGCACATCCAAATCCCATTAATGCAACAAAAGATTGTGTCATTGACATAAGATCTGGAAATAACAATAAAACTATAATCCTCACCGATTGGAGAAACCAATGCAAGAATGATGCATATTCAGTCGTAGTTGGCCAATCTCACGGTGCAACTCCAGGACATCAAGAAAGGCAAGGAAGTGCAAGAAGAATTGTGGTGTACAAGATCTATACTAGACAGACACTATATAAATAATTGTCCAACACTCATGAACTATGTTTCCGCGGGAGCGTCGAACCCGATAAACACTCAAGGGTTTCCTTGGTGCAAAATGTGTCAAACTATAGGCCATAAGTTGGAATAATTTTTGTAATTACAGAAGATTATAAGTGCACCAGCTAGTTTGTACTGTAATATTTGCAAATTAATAGGACACGATGAGAAAGATTGCAGATCAATTTAGCTGCTGCAAGAAAAGACGATGGATACCTACTTGATGAAGAATGATGAGCAGATGTAAGTTGAATGAGCATGGCCTCAGTATCAGCCTGCTCAATATCCACCGGCACAATTTCAACAACCACATTATCCTCAACCACAATACCAATAGAATCAATATCCGCCACCGTAACAATACCCTCAGCTAGGGGGGTGGAAATCTTCGAGGTCGAGGACAACAACAAGGAGGAGGAGGATTTGGTCGAGGAAGAGGCCAAGTCATATGTTATAACTGTGGACAACCATGACACATTTCCCAAGATTACCAAAGTATAGAAAAGGCATGTACGTACTATAAATCATTTGACCACACTATCGAATAGTGTATGCAATTGATTGTGAAATGGTAGGCTCGAACTGTGGGAAATCCCAATCCTACGCAGAATTCGAACTTGAACCCCAACCAAAACATTTAGATGATTTTTGTGTTAGAAAATCAAGTAATACTGATAGGGGGTGAATCAGTATTAAGCAACCTATTTAAATTTTTATCACTTAAAACAAAATCAACAATGAACATAGAACACACAATATTATCATTGAACCCCAATTGGGAAAACCAACAATACTTCCTATTACTGCAAAATTATATCTACAAATAGTTTGCAAGCACCAACTTGTTGGATGCACCAACAACCAAGTTTTTCAGCTACAACTGAAGGATGTGTTATCATCCAGTAATTTCCCTATGGTTGTGGTTGGAGAATCACTGGGGTAACCATTTCAAACCAATCTTTAGACAATATTCTAGCCTATACAGTCAGAGAGGCCTCTCTCTTTGTCACGGGGTCATTCACATATACATTTGTCTTTAAACAAGCATTCAGAAGGCTAGATTTCTTATGGGAAAGGGTTGTTTGGGGTTTTAAAGAGTGTAAGACAAACCAACAGATAGCACCATTGGGAAATAGAGTCAAATATTGAAACATCCAAGGGCTTACAACATAATGACTATTGATAACATTCGTAATCTAAGGAAAATTAAATGTTAATGTTCAGCAAAATATCTTTGAGAGATGGCAGGGGGAATGAGAAGAAACCCAATGAGAGAGGAGGCACCTATACGTGGATGAATCTCCTGAAACACCTTTAGCAGAAGTAACAATAAAGGTTGATAACTGAAATGGAGAATCTAACAAAGGATGAATTCCAATACATTTACCATAAACATAAACAAATGCATTATCTGATGCAAGGAACGCTTAACGGAGAACGAATTCCTTGCATGCAACTAGAAATGCATTAGCAGAAACTAAACAAACATGAAAATGAAGCATACAGGGGAAAACAGATAGAACACTAAACACCGTGATGAATCTCAGACACTCATGAAATGCTTTGCATTAATACTTCCAAGAAAATTTGCAGAGCTACAAAACCAAGCATAGAGGCTTCAAAATATGAATGTTGAACCCCCTTCTCCCTCCGTAGAGGTTACATTTATAGTGCCATGGGATCCCAAGACCAACCTCGAAACATAGACAAATTCAGTTACAAAAATCGGGAATCAATCTTGCACACATAAAATCCTAACAAATTCAAATCTGCCAAATTCGCCATGATCACAAAACATATCAGGAAAGCACGCTGGGATGAGCATGATGGACAAAATTGGAAAATATGACATCTAAAACTCAGGCTCGCTTGATCGAAAATGATGGTTCAGAGCACCTCCAACTGCAATAGTTTCATTCCTCCTTGCATCTTCAATCAGTGAAATAAACCTCAGCCATAGATTTTCATCTACGATAAATATTAACCATCCAACGATGCAACATTTAGTCGATTTTGCAATCCACCAACTTGATAAACTTCCTCCTCCTTTCCATTGCAAAATTGATTCTGACCATAGATCACAAATCCTCCAAGATCTATGTCGTCCAATCCTGTCAATCCTACCCAATTTCACAGTCCCCCATCTTGATTAAATTCTTCATTGTTCCCATTGCAAAATTAATGTGGGTCATATATCAAAAAGTCGCCTAGATCCCCACCGTTCAAAAGTGAGGGTTCTACAGGATTTTGCAGCCCCAAAATATTTTATCTTCCTTACATGTTCTAGCTACGAAATGCACACCTATCGTAGATCTCTTCCTCCCACAATCATGATCGTTGAGATGTGCGGGTCCTATAGTATTTCACGGATGGAGAAACTTGATTACCCCGTGCTTGTTGCCACTACGAAATCCATAACAACCATAGATCACAACTCTTATTGATCTCAACCGTCCAACGGTGCGGCTTCTACATGATTTTGCAGTCCTCCATTGTGATTTATCCCTTGCTTGTTCTTGTTGCGAAATCATCCTCGGTCATTGATCAAGAATCCATCCAGATCTCCACCATTCAAATGTCATGCGGGGCCTACCTGATTTGGCAGCCATGAAAAGTGTATTCTTTCGTGCATGTTGTGTCTGCGAAATGAATACCCACTACAGATCTTCAACTCTGATTGATCTTGACTGTCCAACGATGCAGCTTCCACCTAATTTTGCAGTCTTCTAACCTGACTTATTTCCTGCACATGTTTCCATTTTTTGCACCGTCGATCCTATGCAGAATCTTTCTGAGCCGTTGATTTGAGATAAAGCTGTGATCTGCGGAAAGAAAAAGTTGGGATTTCTTTTTTCACAATTCTAAATTTTTATATTTCCTCTTTATGTCTTTTTGCTCCCTTCCAGGCCGAATTTTCCAGCCGTTGATCTGAGATCAAGTTGCGGGCTACGAAAAGCGAAAAACAGGCTTTCAAATTTTTATGGTCCGATTTTACATATTTCTACTTTCCGCCTTTCCACTACTTTCTAGGATGTTGATATTTGGTGGACTCTCTCTAGAACATCGATCTTGTGGATCGCGGAAAGTGGGATTCTAACTTTTTACGACCAAATTCCTCCATTTTTCGCTTCTGCCTCTTTTCTTTCCAAGATGTTGATCTTCGGTGGAAGCTTTTCGAATCATCGATCTTGCGGATCATGGAAAGCGGGATTCTAACTTTTTTCAGCCAAATTTTTGTATCTTTCTCTTTCTGCTTTTTCCTTTCCGCAACATAGCGAAAAGCGAAAGGTGGAAATACCAACTTTATAACAAAAATTTGGCCCTTTCTACTTTTTCCCTTTTACTTCCCTCCTTTCCTAGACTGTTGATTTATCCCGGAGTTATCCTTGACCGTCGGATCTAGGACTGCGAAAAGCAAAAATCAAGTGTACCAACTTTTGCAATCGAATCTTTTCCCTTTCCACTTTTCCGCTCCCGATTTTTCCTTGGCGAAAATGATTTTCGGCCTTTGATCTTCTCCGCTGTGCATCCAGGACGTCCATTTCGGTCAGCTTTTAACCTTGATCATATTTTTCATACTAGGATCACTTCCAAGGTCACACCTAAGGGTTTTTTCAATGTTTTATTTGGTTCCAACCAGGACCAGATCCTTCAAAACCTGCATTAGCACTCACTCAGGTTATATGACATGGGAAATTTTTTACCTTACCCATCATTTTCACTAGATTATCCTTTTGCGAAGGAATTAGAGAGGGCGCATTTGCAAAAATATTCAAATTTTATCACACGTGATAATAGTGGCTCCAACTCAGGGATGTTATCCTCCCTGTAAGGTAGCAAAGAACCTTGTAGACCAAGTGTTTGATCCATCGGGTTGGTCCCAAGCTTTTCTTGAAATCCTCAACATGCTCTAAAAACAAAAATTGAACCAATACTGAAAACAAATTGAAAAAAGGCTAAAAGAAATGTTTTTCATGTTGATCTTATTCACACCTTCCTACCTACCCTACTTGACCAAACATTAATGCCCAATCAAGTAAATTTGGACTTCCAATGCATCCAATCAAGCAATTGATCTAATGATTGGGATTCTTTGGCATGCTTGATCAGAAATGAAGAAATTAATGGAAAAGGGTTATGATGAGATATCTGATCTTTACTACACACACATAACCCACTATTCCCACTGTAAAGCTTCTCCATATATTCAGCCATTGGATCATGACAACCTGCAAAATTTTATGTTTTGTGCTTTATATGACAAGGCTGCTCCAACTGTAACTTATATAGCACCTTGTCAAGCTGACCTTCAAAATAACCATGCAAGGAATTCTCATGACAATTTTCAAATGGGATGTCAACAATTTGATTTAAAATTTCTGCATTCACAACTTCATTCTTTTTATGCTTTTCAAAAGCAATATCATTATGTTCATCAAGCAAAATAATTTATTATTCTAAAAAACATAAAGAAACATCCCATTTAGAATCCTTATCTTCTTCTTGGTGATCAAATCTATTATTGCAGACTGTTGGTTCTTTAGGTGCATTATCCAAGTAGCCATCCTTACATTGATCATATATAGGTAAGCTGAAATCTTCTTTAAAAACATTAGTGACAGAATTTTCAACATGTTGATTGTAATCTTCATAAAGAAAATTAGGATGGCCCTCTTCATGCACATCACCTTCCTGCTCATCATAAACAGGTGGACTAAAATCTTCTTTAAAACCACCATTAATAGGGTTTGTAACAAGGTGATGGCATTCTTCATAGAACATATCATGTATTTGAAGAAATTGCTGCTACAAAAGGGTGATTTCTGATTGGACAGGGGCAGCCTCCTCTTGTACCCAAATTTCAGAAGTTGAAAGATATGAGGGACAATTTGATTGACATTCCCAACTTCCTTTTTGGCCACACAGAGATTGACAATATTGTTGCAAACTATCATCAGTTTCAAACAAAGGGATATAGATGGTTGAAACAGAGCTTTGGTTTATGTCGATTTCAGTCAAGGAAGACATTACCAACTACTGGGAATTTTCTTGAATATCATGGCAATTGGTTAGTCTTTCTTTTTGAAATGGGTATTCATGTAAAATTTCTAAAATTTGTTCATCCATATACTGATCATCATCGTATATGTCTTTCAAATTTTCAATAAACCATTTATCATGCGTGCAACAATCTTGAATTAGTAGCAAAGAAGCATATTGATCTTTAAAATGTTCATGAAATACTGTACGAAACTCTCTAAGGGAATATAAAGTCCCAGTTGACAATCCCTCATACCATTACCATGTATTTCCCTCTAAACTAACCATGAACATTTCCATTAAATAATCCTCATGCAATTCAACTCCCAGCTTATGTATATGCTTATGAAATCTAAAAAAATGAAGGGCAACATCATCACCCTTTTGATCTTTGAATACTGGAAGATATGCTTTCCAATCTATATTAGGTATTCGATTTGGAAAACCAGGAATGTGAGCACAATTCATAGGAGCATACCTTACAACTATAGAACTCATCTTGATGATGAAGAAACTGAATCAGCTACTCAAACTTTGCAAACCCCTTTGACAGTCGAGTTGCCATAAAACATTCTAAATACTGGATTCTTTGCAGATGGAGTCACCAAGTGAAATATGCATGACCTTGTTGATGTTTAACCATTGTTCACCATCAAGAATCAAATCTGCAACTTTGTAGCTCATACCCAGGGGAGATTTTAACATTTGTTCCCTAGTATGGTCGTCAGTATTTCCAGTGGAGTCGCCTTCCAAAAACTTTGAGTGGAGTCTCCATAGCATATACAACCAACATGTGTCTAGGACCGGTTTCTCAACCAGGTCGTAGAACTAAAACAATGTCATTTCCCCAAGGAGATAATAGTGATTATTCCCTGGAAATGGCGCCAATATGTTATCACCCAACAATTTTCCAATGGTTGTGGTAGGAGAATCACTGGGGTAACCATTTCATACCAATCTTTAGACTGTATTCTAGCCTATATAGTTAAAGAGGGCTCTCTCTTTGTCACGGGACCAGTCACATATACATTTTGATTTAAAAAATCATTCAAAAGGATAGATTTTCTAGGGGAAAGGGTTGTTTGGGGTTTTAAAGAGTGTAAGACAAACATACATATAGCACCATTGGTAATGGAGTCAAATCCTGAAATATCCAAGGGCTTACAGCATAATGACTATTGATAACATTTGTAATCTGAGGCAAAGTAAGTGTTTTTTTTTTTTTTTCAAAAACGGTTATGAGACTTTTAGTATTTAACTCTGGCTAAATGGCTGCCAGCGACCTTACAACAACCTTTCCAGGTCCAATTACAACCTTTTCCCATTAGTTTGAAGCTAGACTCTCCCTTTGCAAAGATCCTGTATAACTAAACATTGACAGAGAATTCAAAATTCTGCAGACAGAAAATAAGATGGAATATCTTACTGGGACAGTCCATACTTGTCTAGACGCTCTCTTTTCCAAATCCCTTAAAAAACTAATCAAAGACAGGGAATTCATATAGCTGCAATCAGAAAATAAGCTGGAACAGCATGCTGGAAATTGCTGCATACAGAAAATGAACTGGGACATCATGCTGTATCAATCTTTTCAAGTTTCGATTTGGTCAATAGAATCTTCCAGGTTGTGATCTTCTTTAGGCTTGATCCAGATCTTGAACATCTTCCAACTCGAGATCTTTATCCAATTCTTTGCTAGCTCTTCCTTCTCTGCAAACCAAGAATCTGTGGGCACCATTCTTACAGCTTCGATTTAATACTGGATCGTGCTACCTTCCACATCTACTGCGTTGAAGATACTCTGAATATTCTTCATCAAGCGAGAGCTGGGTTCTATCCTCTTTGAAGGACTGCAATTGGATCCAATTTGCAGCTTTAATAATGGTTAATAGAGTCATAAGACTTCCTGAAAGAATTGTACTCTTGATAGAGGGATGTTCAGTCAGTTATGATAGAATTGAGCTCTGTCCACCTCCACTAAACCAGCGATCCTAAAGACATCCTTTCTTTTAGAGATAGTTGTACAAATGGTGATCCTTTCTACTCCATCAGCCATCGAGCTAAGGAATTGGTTCATGATGCTCAATGCTATTGACGAGGAGAGCTCCTCTGTTCAAGGAGGTACCAATGTTAGCTTCATGGTCCGCCCCTTGATTTAAATTTCTAAGAACGTGATAAAACTTAATTTCATCAAAGTCTTTAAGAAGATTTAAAATTTTCTTGAAGTAATGGGCCAGAACCATATTTTTAGGAGCCTTTTTCAGGTTGAACGCTTGAATAATGATGCTGGAATCCCCAATGACAATCACGTTCTTGATGGAGAGCCTTCTAGCCTGACATAGGCCCTGCCAGATGGCTAAGATTTCTGCAGTGTTGTTGGTATTTTGGCCCAGCCCCCAAGAAAAATTGAGAACAGTTTTCCGTGAGCTGTCCAGTAAGACACCTCCGCTTCCTGAATTTCTGGGATTCCCTTTCGAGGCCCCATCCACGTACAGCACATGCTTTTCCAATGAAGATCTCCACTTTATGAACTCTAGCTCTTCAAGCCTGATTTCCCAGGGAGTATGCTGCTTAGTAGAATTCTTGATTCTGGAAAGAAGAGAAGGGTCAAGATTATGAAACCAGCTGTAATCATCTTTGTCAGCAATTGCTTCATTGTAGATGTTGGAGTTTGAATCTACTAGCTCTCCCAGCAATGCTTTCACCTTGAGAGCAACTTGGGGCGGAGACCTCGCCGTTTCCCTAAAGATCCTGTTGTTTCTTTCCAGCCACAACTTCCAGCAAAGGATTTTTGGAACCCACATCCAACACTGTTTTAAGAGCTTCAGCTTGGTGAAGGAGAAAGGGGTTGCCTAAAGCCAATAAGTGAACATCGTAGAAAGAGCAGGGGGAGGGGCCAAGTTCAGCTGCCCCAGGATGATAGTCCAGAGCTCTAAAGCAAAGGTGCAGTTAAGGAAAATATGGTTAGAGTATTCCTCGTGACAGGCACATAACGGGAATCTTGAAGGCCCTTCCATCCTCTTTTTTTTAAGTTATCCCAGGTAAGGATGCTATTGTGCAGAAGAGACCAGCAGAAAATATCTATTTTGGGAAGGGAGGGGTGATTCCAAAGGTTTCGCCATACAGAGGGGTCAGGAGCTGCCCAAGGGATAGCCTGCAATGTTGAGTAACTAGCAGCCGCTGAGTAGTGACCGTTCGAGGTGCCCCAGCCAAGTTTATCCTTCTTTTTGGTTGAAAGAGGGGTGAATCCTTGAAGAGCTTCCAAAAGGGACTGCGCTTCATTTTCCAAGTGCTGAGGGTAAGCCCCTAGGTCCCAATTCTTCCAAGAATCATTAGCATTCCAAACTGAAAGGTCCCAAATGGTGGTTTTACTTACTGAATGAAGCCAATTTTTAATGTTGGTCATCCCCTCCCGGTTCTGAAGAGAGGGCTGTCCTAAAAGGGAATCATCCCAGAGCTTGATTTTTTTCCCATTCCCTAGTATCCAAGTGAGATTGGAGGATATCAGGTCAATGGCTTTCATGCAAAGAGAGAGGATGGGGGATCCTTTTTTGGTATGGGGGGGCCGTTCCAGGCATCTTTCCTTATGACCGAAGAAGTATTGGGTCCGAAGAGATTTGGAGCTCCAGGTAGTTTTTCCACTTATCATTTTCCAGAGAATCTTTCCTCCCATTGCCACATTATGCATGGCCATATCTCTGATTTGCAGCCCTCCTTCCAGCTTTGGAGTTTTGACCTTATCCCAATTGATAAGGTGCATTTTCTTTCCTTCACTTCTTCCCCCTTCCTAGAGGAATTTTCTGAAGAGTCTATCAATGTCTTTCACAATACCTTTCGGAGCTAGGAGGATGGAAGCTTGGTAGATCAGCATGGCAGAAATAACAGAGTTTATGAGGATAAGCTTCCCCGCTTTGTTTAGCCAGTTGGTGCCCCAGGCTAAGATCCTGGCCTTGAGCTTGTCCATCAATGGAATCCAAAGGCTGTTTCTCGAGGCTGATTTAACAAGCAGAATTCCGAGATATTTGATAGATTCCCACATGGTGGTTCCATCCATTTCCAGGACCCTGGAAATGTCCAGCATTTCAATAGGTGGGAAGTTCCAGCCGTATATTTTGCTTTTCCTCAGGTTGATTTCACTGCCAGAAATTTCTTTATAGGCATCCAGCTCTCTCTTGAAAGCTCTCGCTGTGGGGAGAGAGGCATGGCCCAAGAGAAGGGTGTCATCGACGAACTGAGCGTGATTAATTCTCTTGACTCTCGGAGAGATCATAAGACCTATCAGTGATCTCTGCTGAAGACTCTTGTCTAGCTGGAAGCTAAGAACCGAAGCTTGAAGGACATAGAGCAGAGGGGATAAGGGGCAGCCCTATCTAATCCCCTTAGTGGCTTGGAAGAATTCTGCAGGCCTTCCATTAACCAGAGGGGCGATCCAGGGCCCAGAAATGCAAGCTTTGATCCAACTGATCAACTGAGGATGAAACCCCATCTTGTGCATCACAGCAAAAAGAAAGTTTAGTCAGACTCTATCAAAAGCATTAGCAAGATCCAGTTTGACAATCATACCTTTCTCCTTTCTTTGGTAGCTCGAGTGGATTGCTTCTTGCACCAAGACGATGTTGTCTTGAATATATCTGCCATGAATGAAGCCTCCCTGGTTCTCCGGAATTATCTTGGGAAGAATTTTTTTGATTCTGTTTGCTATGACTTTAGTGATGATTTTGTAACCAGTATTGCAGAGCGAAATGGACCGGAATCTAGCAAAGTTTTGAGCCCCTTTCTCTTTGGGAATTAGAGTTGGAAAGGAGGAGTTGGTGCTCCCACCTATTTTATTGCACTTCTGAGATTTTCTCACCATTTTGACCAGATCTTTTTGGATAATGTCCCAACAGGCTATGAAGAATCTGGCCGTGAATCCGTCAAGCCCGGGGGCTTTGTCAGGATTCATCCCATGAATAGCATAGCTGATCTCTTCAACAGTAATTTGAGCCGTCATCATTCTATTATCTTCTTCCTTAACCAGCGTGGGGACTGCTGAGAGAGGAAACAGATCGTGCCTTGGAGGAATCGCATTCTCCTCAGTGTACAGTTTTTTAAAATGCAAGTGCGCTGCCTTCTTTATTTCATGCATATTATTGATGGTTTGCCCCTGGAATTGGATTTGACTGATAGTATTATGATTCTTGCGGCACTGAGCATGTTTGTGGAAGAAAGAAGTGTTCTTATCGCCTTCCTGGAGCCAGGTACTACGAGATTTAATTCTCCAGTACTCTTCCTCTCTTCTCAGAGCTTTGTGAAGCTCCTTTTGCAAATCAATCTCAGCGTTCATCAATTCCAGCATGGCCGGAGCATCCTCCATTTGAAGCTGATGTTTTTCTAACGCCCTTTGAGCTTTTTTCCTTTCCAGGATGGGGGAAGGAAGAGTCTTTGCCCAAATTTTAAGTTCAGCTTTGAGCCTTCGCAGCTTTTCTTCCCAAATGAAGAAAGGAGAGCCTGAAACATTCTTTGGCCAGGACGCTGAGACCAAATTGTGGAATCCCTCCATTGAGATCCAAAGAGGGCTAAATCGGAATGGGATCGGGCCCATCTTTTCACATGTGGACAGAGTAAGCGAGATAGGCTTATGGTCCGATGTACATGCTTGGATAATTTCAGAAGAAGCGTGGAGGCCCAGCATAAGGAAAGAAGAGTGTACTAGGAACCGGTCCAGCCGCGCTGAAATGTGCCCCGGTCCCACTCTTTTATTGGACCAGGTGAATTTGCTGGAGGTGGGTTTGATATCCTCCAGCTCCCAATCCAGCATGATGTCTTCAACCCATTCCCTTGCCGGATCTCTTACTGGAGTGCCTCCTTTATTTTCCCAAAGGGCGAGAGTGACATTCATATCCCCGGTAAGTACCATATTTTCATGATTATTAGATACTAGGAAAGAATTCGGCGTCTCCCAACATTCGTTTTTTTCCCCAAGAAGGACCGGGGCATAGATATTAACCAGGCTTACCATATGTCCTGATTCTTTGTGCAACAATTTCGTGAACAACCAGTGAGTGGATCTGTGTTCTTCAAGGAGAGCAAGCGAAGAGGAGTTCCAGAAGGTGGCTATCCCTCCTGAGGCTCCCCTAGCACTTACGGCTCTGCCTTCTCCTTTCTTCCAGAATTTTTTGCTAGCCTGG
>LPNX010857864.1:69677-169167 GCA_001517045.1 Pseudotsuga menziesii
CCTCCGGAAGGCCTGCCTCCAGGTCTACTTCCACACATATTCTGGCACAGTTGTAAATGGATTTATTGTCTGTTCTATCAACGAATTTACCTATACCATTCCCTATCTTCTGAAGAGCTTCATAATTCCAGCAATGTACCGGTAGATTGGGTAACCTGACCCACACAGGCACCTACTTAGGCAATTCTACCGTGGGATCGAAATCCGGGGTCCAGCGGTTCAAGTACAGCCCCTGGGTACCCATAAAGTATGGCCCATTTCTGAATATGAGATCTTTGTCCTCCTTGTTTATAAACTCAAATAGGAAGAAGGCACTGCTTAATGGGTAACAGGTGACTCCTTTTTTGAGGTGGGGCTTCCAGTTTCTTTGGATCCAATCATCTGTTGTTTTTGCTGAGGGCCATAAACCCATGAATTGGCCGACCAGACCTCTCTCGGAGAGAGCAAGGGCTATTTTAACTGACTGTGTCTGCGGCAAGGCGATTTCTGGAATTTCTTCAAGCTTTTTAATGAATTTAGGAACTGCAAGAGAGGCCTTGTGCTTTCCTCCACTGGTTATCAGCCTCCTGAAAGCATCTTCATCAGATATCAAAGGGGGAGAGCCCGAATCCCCACCCCCAGGGGCGGCCATGGCCAAGAAACTGCGCTGAAAACCCTAGCGTGCTCCTCATGCTACGTTCCTCGAGCTCCTCACGCTGCCAAAAAAACTATATTGCGCGGTACATCCTGAGGCAAAGTAAGTGTTAATGTTCATCAAAATATCTTTAAGAGATGGCAGGGGGAAATGAGAAGAAGCCCAATGACATAGGAGGCACCTATCTGTGGATGAATCTCCTGAAACACATTTAGTAGAAGCAACAATAAAGGTTGATAACTGAAATGGAGAATCTAACAGAGGATGAATTTCAAGACATTTACCATAAACACAAACAAATTAATTATCTGATGCAAGGAGCGCTTAACAGAGGACGAATCCATTCCATGCAACTAGAAACGCATTAGAAAAAACTAAACAAACATGAAAATGAAGCATACAGGGGAACAAATACTGAACACTGAACATCGTGATGAATCTCAGACACTCATGAAATGCTTTGCATTAATACTTCCAAGAAAATTTGTAGAGCTACAAAACCAAGCACAAAGGCTTCAAAATATGAATGTCGAACCCCCTTCTTCTTCCATAAAGGTTACATTTATAGTGTCATGGTCTCCTAAGACCAACCTCAAAATAGAACCAAATTCAGTTACAAAAATTGAGAATCAATCCCGCACACATAAAATCCTAACAAACTCTGATCTGGTAGATTTTTTGTGATCACAAAACAAATCGGGAAAGCACACCGGGATGAGAGTGATGGACAAAAATGGAAAATTTGACACCTATGACTCAGGCTCACTTGATAAAAAATGATGGTTAAGAGCACCTCCAACAGCCTACAACAGTTTCATTCCTTCTTACATCTTCAATCAGTGAAATAAACCTTAGGCATTGATCTTGATCTACGAGAAATATTAACCGTCCAACGATGCGACCTTTAGCCAATTTTGCAATCCGCCAACTTGATAAACTTCCTCCTCCTTTCCATTGTGAAATCAATTCCGACCATAGATCACAAATATGCCAAGATCTCTGTCGTCCAATCCTATCGGGCCTACCCAATTTTGCAGTCCCACATCTTGATTAACTCCTTTCTTATTCCCATTGCGAAATTAGTAAGGTCAATAGATCAAAAAGTCTCCAAGATCCATGTCGTTCAAAAGTGTGGGGTCTATAGGATTTAGCAGCCGCGAAATATTTTATCTTCCGTGCATGTTCTGGCTACAAAATGCACACCTACCGTAGATCTCTTCTGCCCAAAATAATGACCGTTGAGATGTGCGGGTCCTAAAGGATTTCGCGGATGGAGAAACTTGATTACCCCATGCTTGTTTTCAGTATGAAATGCATAACAACCATAGATCACAACTTTGATTGATCTCAATCGTCCAATGGTGCAGCTTCTACCTAATTTTGTAGTCCTCCATTATGATTTATCCCTTGCTTGTTCTCGTTGTGAAATCATCCTCGATCGTGGATCAAGAATCCATCCAGATCTCCACCATTCAAATGTGTGGGCCTACCTTATTTCACAGCCATGAAAAGTTTATTCTTTTGTGAATGTTGTGTTTGAGAAATGAATACCCATCGTAGATATTCAACTCTGATTGATCTCGATCGTCCAACGATGTGGATTCTACCTGATTTTGCAGTCTTCCAGCCTGACTTATTCCCTGCCCATCTTTCCATTTTCCGCACTGTCGATCCTATGCAGAAGCTTTCCAAGTTATTGATCTGAGATCAAGCTGCAGAAAGCAGAAATCGAGATTTATGCTTTAACGATGCTAAATTTTTGTATTTCTTCTTTCTGCCTTTCTACTCCCTTTCGGTTCGTTGATCTAAGATAGAAACTTTCCCAGTCGTTGATTTGAGATCAAGCAATGGGCCACAGAAAGCGAAAAGCGGGCTTTCAACTTTTTATGACTGAATTTTACATATTTCCTCTTTCATCCTTTACGCTCCTTTTTGGGCCATTGATATTTGGTGGAAACTCTCTGGACCGTTGATCTTGCGGATCGCAGAAAGCTGGATTCTAACTTTTTATGACCAAATTCCTACATTTTCAGCTTCTACCCCTTTCCTTTTTGAGTCGTTGATCTTTGGCAGAAGCTTTTTGGATCATCTATCTTGCAGATTGCAGAAAGCGGGATTCTAACTTTTTACGAACAAATTTATGTATCTTCTGCTTTCTGCTTTTTCCTTTCCTAAAAATAGCGAAAACTGAAAGGCGAAAATACCAACTTTATAACCAAATTTTGGACCTTTTCGCTTCTGCCTTTTTACTTCCCGCATTTCCTAGACCGTTGATTTATCCCAGATTCGTCCTTAACTGTCGAATATCAGAATGCGGAAAGCGAAAATCGGGTTTACCAACTTTCGCAATCGAATCTTTTCCCTTTCTGCTTTTCCGCTCCTGATTTTTCCTCAGCGGAAATGATTTTCTGCCTTTTATCTTCTCCGTTGTGCATCCACACCGTCCATTCCAGTCACCTTTTAAACTTGATCAAATTTTTCATACCAGACTCATTTCCAAGGTCGCACCTAAGGGTTTTTTCAATGTTTTATTTGCTTCCGACCAGGACCGAATCCTTCAGAACCTGCATCAACACTCACTCATGTTATATGACATGGGAAATTTTGGACCTTACCCATTGTTTTCACTAGCGTATCCTTTTGGAAAGGAATTAGAGTGGGCGTATTTGTAAAAATATTCAAATTTTAGCACAAGTGCTAACACGATGCACCAACACCATGTTTACCAGCAACTAGTGGAAGGAGGCTATGACCCCCTACAGGCTTGCATCTTTTCCTTGCGCCTCCCAACCACCCTTATATGAAAATTCGAGATTTGACTTCTATACACCTATGGATCTTCCAATTTAATGTACATAGACACTTATTTGAAAGTTTAAATCCTTGTTTATATACCCTCAAATTTGTCTCTTCATCTAACAATCACATATCTCAATTGTTACTCTTCATAATTTTCTGACGCGACCTTTCCGCATTTACCTTTACCTAATTACCTTTCTACAATTACCTTTCTGCAATGACCTTTCCGCATTTATCTTTCTGCAAATCGTATTTCTGCAATTTGTGGGTGCTTCTGCATTTGTCTTTCTGCAACGATCTTTGCGCAATCGCCCTTTCTGCAATCTGTGAGAACTCCTTCCTTCCACAATTGCAGGTTGCAAGTTGCGGGTATGCTTTTCAACTTTTCTCAAAGCTACTTTTGTGATTTGTTTCCCACAAAATTTATTCTACAATCATGGATTGTGAATTGCGGGTTTGCTTTTTTACATTTTTTCGAAACTACTTCCGCAATTCGTATCCCACAAAAATTATTCCACAATTGCGGATTGGGGATTGCAGGTATACTTTTCATAAATTCTCAAAAATGACTTCCGCAATAGTCTTCCCATAGTTTTAACAAGCTTGCACCTTGAAATTGGGGAAACTATTATAGACCATTGATATTTCTCTCTCTTATGATCTAGGTCGTCAAAATATTCACTTCATAGAAACTTAGCATTATAATGTTTATGACTCCACTTAGCCAACTTTGTTATTTTGGCTCGATATTTTTGGACTATTTCATCAATGTTTCCTTATGATATTATGTTGACAACAATGCCAATTTTATCAACATTCTGTTGAGCTGAGAGAACCAAATATTGGTTTTGTTATAAGAGGAGGTGTTGCAATGGGAGCAAACCAAAATACACAACATGGGCAATGGCAAGTGCGATCTGTGGCACAAAAGAAAGCCCCATTGGACGTCCATAAGGAGAAGGAAGTCTTCTTTTATGTGTGACCAGAATTTTTTGATACCAATTAAGCGTCGACATATGGACAAGTAAAGGTGATGCCAAAAAAGATTTGAGCAATTGCTCAGAAAGAAACCACTGAAAAAGGTTAGTAAGCTTAAATATTTTTTCAAAAGTTGTTTAGCACTAATCCATGATAGAGATGTTGTCGTGGAATTAACAACACTCATAGAAGAAACTCCAAAAGACCTACAACCTAAAAAAAGTGTTAACCATGTCAGGAAAATATTCAAAATTGGTCGCAAACTGTGAACGATTTTGCAGATAGAAGATTATGATATGGACTATATCATTTTATATCTAGTATCTAATGTCAATATTCTGACAAGACATACATGGGAAAGAATGAGCAAACCACGGCTGGATTGGTATCCCATTCAGTTAAGGCTAGCGAATCAGTCGAAGGTTCTACCTATTAGTCGACTGACTCAAGTACCTATCGAAGTAGAAGGCCTAAGGACATACAGATACTTTGAAGTAATAGACATTGTTGATGATACAAACCCATATCCTGCACTTTTGGGGATTGATTGGGCGATAGATAATCAGACCACAATTAATTTTAAGAAAATAAACTTGTCATTTGAATATTCTGAGATAAGGGTGGTCGTGCCAATTGACCTGCTTGAAGGGCAGAGATATGTCGAGGCAGTGAACAGAGAAATCCAAGGTAATTACTTGGATCGGCCATATAATATCATGTCCTCAAAAGATGACTATATAAATCCAACAGCTACTGGAAAGCTGAGTTGGTAGAGTGTTAGCTCTTGCACATCTGATCCAGGCGATGCATTAGAAAATTGGCGAAACAGACTGCATGAAGTTTCCATGCAAAGATGTGCAACAATTACAAGATCTATGTGATGGGTAGGATTCGAGGTAAGAGAGATACCTACATACGAATGTTTACCTAACCTTGCATATTTTCTGGTGGAGTTTGAAGCAAAATTTATAGAATCACAACGATTGTTCGCCTTGGACTTTGTGTTGAAAGCTACGCCCGCTAGATGGTGGGTTACACATAAACAATCTATCTCTTAATGGACACAGTGTAGAAGACTATTGAAGATTATATTTGGAGAAGAGATCAGTTATATTCGTCTCACGTGTACATGATTAAAAAATTGTGTTGAACATATTGAGCATTGTCGCACGTCATGGCAAGAGTATCTGCAATAAGAATGGGTTCATCAATTCATACATACATTGGAGATGGTACCAAGGAATTGGTATACATCGGTTGATATGTGAAGAGGAACTCTTGAGTGGGAGGAGTTAGCTACAAGCTTCACACCTACATTTGAGTTTGCAAGTGAAAACCCAACAATTGATTTTGTGTTACAGATAATGAAGGAGAAGATATTTGAAGAAATCCTTCTCGTAGCCACAAACTTCCATCAATGCAGCACGACGGTCCACCATTGGATGGAATGTTACAATGTCATGGGAGAATTGGGTGATGATGATCCACTCACTTTAAATTAAATTTATCAAATGATATGCGGAGGTGACTTCTCCAATGGAAAAACTGTTGAAAAAAGATACTAAGTTTCAATGGATAGCATATTGTCAAGAAAGTATGTACAAGTTGAAGAACAAAATGGCTACTGCACCAATACTTGCGTTTCTAGACTAGGAAGAAGAGTTCCATGTTCATGTCAAGTATGCATCATCCGCTACACTCAGCGTGGTACTGACGCAGCCCGGTAAAGGATCGATTGATCTTCCCATTGCCTTCGCTAGTAGAAAATTATCAACTACAGAGAAGAATTATACCACAACAGAGAGAGAAGGGCTAGTGATGGTATATGCGTTGTATAAATTCAGACACTATTTGATAGGACATTTCAAGATGTACACTAGCCATTCTACATTGAAATACTTGGTCAATAATCCAGTTTTGGGGGGGATTTCTATCGATGGCTTCTCCTCTTCTAGGAATTTGATTTTGAGATAACTGTTAAACCTGGTCTGTTGAATTTGGGGCCAGACCATATCTCAAGGATCGAAAGTGGTGAAGAACCTACTAGTCTAGAATATAATCTTCTTGATGCGTAACTATTTGTGGAAACCATGTTTGATGATCAATATAAATATATCATACATTTTCTGAGTACAGGTTATGTGTCAGTTGAACTCAGCATTGCACAAAAGAAGTAGTTGGTTGTGCGAACAGTAGATTTCCAATTGATCGCTAGACACTTGTATAAAAGGGGTCCTGATGAGGTACTTCGGTGTTGCGTCATGGAGCAAAAGCGCCCATGGATATTAAATGAAGCACATGTTGGTGTCGCATGAGGCCACTATACAGGAAAAGCTATAGTGCACAAGATTTTGCAGGCAAGACTATGGTGGCCCACCATACATGCAAACGCTCGAGATTATTGTCATAGATGCAATGTCTATCAAATAAATGGAAAGCCTTCTGAAGATATGAAATTCCATTAGTACCATAGATAACATTATAGACATTCAATAAATGGGTTGTTGATTTTGTAGGACCTATCAGTTCAGTAGGAAAGCGCATGGGAGCATGATATATTATTACTGCGACTAATTACCTAACCAGATGAGAAGTAGTGCCAGTAAAGGATTGTATTGTTGAGACAAAGTTCGGCTTCCTAAAGATTTTAATCAACGATCAAGGTACGCATTTTGTTAATCAATTGATTGAAGAATTCACTGAGGAATTTCAGATACAGTATAGAAGGAAAACACCATGTCGTCATCAAGTAAATGGAGTTGTCGAAGCATTGAACAAAATTCTGGAAAACGCATTGACAAAGGATTGCAATGTGCCAAGAGATGACTGGGACCAAAGTATTTGTGCAATATTATGGGCATATCAAATGACGTGTAAGAAACTGACAAGTCAGACTCCATTTAGTTTGGTGTATGGGAAAGAAGTTGTCATGCCTATGGAGTACATTATACCGAGATTAAGAGTTTTTGTGATCACTGAGATGACAGATGTTGATGTTGTGGAATACATGTTACTTCAACTAGTACAGTTGTAGGAAGAACGTTGTGTTGAAGGATTTCACCAAAACGTTGAAAAGCAAATACAAAAGGTATGGCATGATCGACACATTAAGAATAAGAAATTTCAAGTTGGAGGTATTTTTCTTATGTATGATATGAGATTCTTCAAGCACCCAGGGAAGTTAAAGACTCATTGGTTAGGACCATACATTGTCAAAGAAATAACTGATGGAGGAGCAGTGAAGCTAGAAAAATTAGATGGGGCATAGGTTAAAGGACTGGTCAAAGGGAGTCGATTGAAACCATATTATGATAGTTGTGACATGGTTGTATAAAAATAAAAAAAATAAAGAAAGAGAGAATATAAAATAGGAAGGAAAGAAAGAATGAGCTAAAATTTATGATCGCGGACTGCTAGTCTGTCGCAGTAACAGGTGAAGTTTCACAGACTTGGCGTCTGGAGAAGGTAAAAACTATGAGTGAAGATAATTGGTTTGTCGCAATAACATAACCATGTTGAAGGAAAAATGCAAGTCGCAATGAGTGTGATGTGGTCACATGAGATAAAAAAAACCTGGATGGGACAGACTGGAGGTCATTAATTGACAAGCCGAGAGAATCTGACGGCGTACTTTTAAATTCACTTTGGTTATAATTATAATGACTTCATAGCGTAAGGGAGTGGATCAGTTGGAAGCGTCTACATGATAAATCGAAGAGGTGACCCACGTGATGGATTGTGTTTTCATTATTCCACTTGATGGGTTTCGCGTGTGAAAATCTGACAGACTAAGCGAGTAGGTATTTTCCCCACTTCTCCTCACTTTCAATTGAGTTTGATATATTATAACAACGGGTTGTTATATGCAACACCCAGGTCCAAAGTAAATTGTTGCATACGTATGGTTACTTTGATTCTTAGTGTCATTTCCCTCGTGGGATCCGCGATTGAAGTCATGATACCTATGATGGTTAAGGAAAATGTTGTCAGGTATGTTCCACCATAAGCAGGGAGGCAAATGGAATTTGTGCTAATTCCAGTCCTCCTTGGCCTAACGATACGAACCGTCCTACCACGGTCGGCAATGAGGAAGCGTTTTGGTTCCCTCAAGAACAAGACTGTCTCAGCATTGCTAAGAAAGAATGAAGAAGCATCAACTAGAATTTGAGGGCCAAGGGACATCTCACCGAAGCAGCCAAATAATGTCGTGGAGCAACTTTCCAAAGTGCATAGTATCCATTGCTAGAGACTGTCGGTCTGAACTAGTGTTCGGATAACAGAAAACAGATAAAAATGCCACCATCATCACCATCATCTTGACAAGAAGCTCAAGGCATACTAGGTGATGATGCTTTCAAGAAAAAGATGAACTGGAAGATTCCAATGAGGGAAGGTTAGATGTCAACAAGATGGCATATTTCGTCGTAAATTCTGACTGTTGCGAGCTCCAAGGCTTATACCGATGTTGCATACTCATTCAATGATGATGAAGAGGAGGAAGGAAAACCCTGGGATGAGTTGGAAGCTGAAAATAGAAATGCAGACAAGGAAAATCGATGATGTTGATGAGCTTTCCCATCTTGTATGTCTTGGTGTTCTGAAATAGTAACTTTATCCGATAGAAGAAAGAACCAAAGAAGCAATGGAAGATACACAGAAGATTCAAGAGGCGAAGCAGTGTTCTCTAAAGTGGTCAACCAAGTCTCTCAGGCTTGGGAAACATTGATGGATGATGCAGAATTAGAAAAACTTACAAAGGACCTAACTGCAATTGAAGCAAGTATTACTTAGAAAAGGAATGAGATGAAGCGGCTTCCCTTAGCAAAGAAAATCGCTAAGGTAGCGGAGATGAAGAAATTGCAACAGCAGGTTAACAAGATTCGCATGCAACAGCAGGAAATAGCAGAAAAGGTTGTAGGATTAAAGGCTGAAGCTAAAATAATTGCATGCATCATTCAACCTATACAGTAGAAAGTGCACGAAACAACTATATGGTAGAGAAGGTAATGTCAGAACATGTCAGTTCCTTATGGAGAAATTGAAGAAGATAAAGGAAGAAGTGCGACTGGAAGCAAAGAAAGTAGAGAAAATCTAGGAAGATTTTCACAGTAAAGTCGGCACAAGTAAAGAAATGGAGGAATAGCTTCGAGTGGATCGGGATGAACCACAAGTGCATGTTGGGGGCATGTTGGGCCTAAGGAAAGGATTAGAATTCATCTTAAGTATGAAAATAAGCAATAGAAAGAAGAGAAAGGAGTTGTGACAGAGGCAGGGACAGAAGGAAGGAAGAGCAGATGAAGAAAAAGAAGGAAAATGAGATGCGATAGAAGCAAAGAAAGATGAAGGAGTCAAGGAAATAATTAGTTCAAGAGGAAACTGCAAAATCCATGACAGAATAAGATGTGTGATAGAAGGGAGATGCGTGATAAAAGGAAGGAATGCGACAAGGGAAGGTGTGACGAAATAACAGTACCAGAAGGCGTGTAGTGATATAACGGCTGGAAAATGACAGTAAGGCATAATAGTTGGAAGATGACAGTAGGGAATAACGGCTAGAAAGTGATAGTTTAGGAAGATCATGGGTACAAGGTCAGATAGAGCCAACGGAAGCTGCACGTATGAAGGTATCTTTGTAATTCAAGTCGTTAGTACCTACTATCATGTGTCGTTAGAATAGGAAATACGGCTTGTTGGATAAATGTAGAAAGTTAGATGAGAAAGCGACATGTAAAGAGTCTGTAAAGAGTAGGTAAAGAGTCTATAAAAGGAGGAACCCAAGCGGTATGCGGGTTAGACTCTCGGGTTTGTTCCTCCTCTTTAGATTCTTCGTTGTTAGACTCATCATTATTAGTTCTGGTCATTGTTATTGTAAGTGGTGTATCTGCTAGTTTCACTAAGTGCATAGAGTCGAAGAATTTGCAATTGAGTGCACATAAGTGTGGGAGAACTGACTTGATCCAGGTTGTGTGCGGACCATCAATAGAGTCGATTTGATCCAGGACGTGTGTGGATTAGTAGTAGATTCAAGTAGAGGAATATCAGCAACAGAAGACAAGAGAGCATGATAGGAAGAAAGAGTCTGTATAGATAAAGATGAAGATCTAGAATAGAGTCTGGAGCTTATTGTGCTGACCAAAGGTGCATACATTTCTCATGCCATATTAAGAGAACCTTTGTGGTATTTTCCCAGATGGGTTTCCACGTTAACTACTATGTTAATTGTATGAATGATGAATGTGTTCAAGATTCATGTATATATGTTGATGTGATTGAATTTCTATATATATGCTTACAAAGAGTATGTTTATATATGTTGCGATGTTATTCTGAATGTGTGAATGTACTTATGGTGTATTAGGTTGTTGATATAATACTTGCACAAGGAGGAATCGTGTCGCATATTGGATGTGTAAAATGAGTGTCAAAACCCCACCCATTAGACTTAGTTGAGCACCTTGGTGTGTCACCAAGGGACAAGAAATCCCCCTCCCAACTGCAGAAACCTGACTATGGCATTTACCCATAAGGAAGATATCTTGGGTGAGACTGCATATGCACCACGGGTGCTGCCAACTGAGACTTGCTATGTCATGCCAACATCTTGGGCTTTGTTCCGCTAAGAAGAAGGGATTGGACCTGGTTCGAAGGGGATCCAAAAAGCCAACAAACATCATCAAACTTGACATAACATACACATGATAATGACCATTAACATTTGAAAAATGACATATATATAACATCAAAATGATGATAAATGTCAAATATACTTGTCTCATCCACCCCCGAAACCATATCATCATCATTATCTGTTGACCCACAAAATGTATTGGCACCTCTAGCAGTAGATCCAGAGGCATGATATGTACCTCTGCTAGGAAATAAACTACCATGTAGATTGGTAGGAAAGACTTATCTATGAATCTTGATCATCTCGCTCGATCTAAGCATCCTCTCCAAATCTGAGGGGACTGGTGGATGAGAATAATGGGGAGATGATGGATCTACATAGGTTGGATGGTCAAATAGGTATAACAGACCATATGTTGGATCCGTCGAAGGAGGGGGATATGGAGGAGGAGGTGGTGGAGAGTATGGATAAGATGATAAAGGAGGATCAGTAGGACGTGGATGACATGTCGAAAGTGGAGGAGGAGGAGGTACATGGGATGTGGAGGCTATGTTAGTAGTCAAAGAAACTAATGGAGAAATAGGTGGACTAGGATTCGGTCGAGGATCTCTACCCGTAAGTGTCGAAGAACTGCTATGATGGGAAGCAGATATAACATCACATCCTCCAAAAACATGCTACATCATGTTCTTCAAATCATGAGGAAGCATTCTCCACAACTCCACAAATCGAGGGTCCCTAATAATGTATCTAGTAGGTATAGTTTGAACCCCCACATATGCTAGAAATATTGCTATTCGGTCACAGCCATCCTATCAAAACCTCTCCTCTGGTGTACGTCAACCAAGTATAGCGCCTAACTAGGCGACCTCAAGCTAATCTACCTCCGCATCTAGCTCCTCCTCATCCTGAGTTGAAGGAGTTTGGACATCAACATAAAATCTCTTGATATCTATAAAACATATAGTACATGACAATAATAATTATACAATTTCATTAAACATGAATTTAATATAACAATTAAAAATATATTTCATTTCCAAAGTATAAATAGAAAAAAATGCAACTAGATTAATTAAACATAATGTTTAAATTACCTCTATCATCTGGTGTCTCATCCCAGGTGAAGAATATGTACTGACACCCTTTCCAATCCAATCCTGCATATGGTAATACAACAATATCTAATCTGGCCTCCAAGCTACCTAGGATATATAACACGTCCAGGGTAATCATGTCTAGAAAGTTCAGTTACCCCCTATTGAGCATCATCCCCCCCCCAACATGCGCATGTGCACATCTATCATCAACCTAGGAGGGTGTCTCTTAAAAGATGTCCTAGTGGCAAGAAATCTATTAAAAAATAAACAAAATAACACTGAACCAAAAGGGAAGTTCCCCCTCCCATCAACACATGCACGACATTGGCTAAGAGCAAAGCAAAATTGTCGTAAAAAAATAGAAAACCATCTAATGCATCTAGATCTCTACACTAAAGAATCAACATAATATAATAGAGGGAAGCTAATGTGATGTCCATCAATGGTTTGATGCATGATGGTCGCCACCAAATAATAGAGGCACCTCACATCCTCTCCACCAAAAGTAGAAATGGAAAGCTACCCACCGTGCATCTGAAACTGAGCAGGGTCGACGATCTGGGGATGGACATGTCTTTAAACATAAATTAGCCGAGTACCTGCTACAACTCCAGTGGGGACCTCAGGGAAATCTAGAAACTCCTCACCTCTCCTAGACATCCTAGTGATAAAATAAATGTCCTCCTCAGTGGGTTGGTACCAGTGATCTAAACCAACCTAAAAATCCTACTTGTGATGATCCCAACATGCGATCAACTGGGAGAGCAATGTTCTATTCCCCTTTAGAGATGTTGCCTCCTCATAGAACTTGAGGAGGCCAACATTCCTCAAGAGGATTCTAGTATGAGGCTGATTGGGGTGAGGGAATAAATCTATCTCCCTCTCCCTGGCCTCCCACTCTCTCATAAAGTTATAGTGATCAACTTGTTCTTATTACTGTTGCCTAGCCTCGCGACACCAATGTCATTGTTTGACATATTACATCAATTAGTCTCATAAATATAGTTGTGCAAGTAATATATGAACATTATATCTACTAAAATGGAAAATTATTTTTTTTGCAAAAAACACCTTTGGTGTGCCTAATTCACAGTAACACACTACTCATGATGCAATGTTATATCTTAACCATTGTTATTGATGCACTAAAATAAGTATTGTGCACCAATATTAAATATTTAAACGATGCACCAAATACAAGACGCATCCAAACGTTGTATAAATTTTGGTTAACGGTGTGCTTAAAACACGTCAGCGCACCGAACATCGGTGCATCGATGTCTAGTAAGAGCACCATTAAATTATAATTTTCTAAGACAATGAAGAAATTTACTTACCTGTGCATTTCATCAAAACATGTGGTCCGTATACAGTGCGCTTAAATCGTTTAAATGCACCACATTTATTAAATTTTAAAATTTTATATAAAACTAATGATGATGCACCTATGGCACATCAGAGCACCGGTGTTGGTGCAATGAAATTCCCAAGGATCACCGTAAAATTATGTATTTTGGCACTTAGATTTATATTATTCAGTTGTCGGTGTGTTTAGTTCAAGTAAGTGTAATGTTAATCGTGTGTCCCCTTAAACAAAACACATTGTGGTTTAACAAATGTTATTGTTTATTAAGAATATGTTCACGGTGCACCTAGGGAATGTCAATGCATCGACAACGTTAACAGTGCATTCACTTAAAAAAAACAAATTGTAGTTTAACAAATGTTATTGTTTATTGAGAATATGCTTATGGTGCGCCTATGGCATGTCAGAGCACCAACACCGATGCATTGGCATTCCCTAGGTGCACCATATAATTTTAATTTTCTTCGTTATTTAGGTATTATTAACTGGTGTGTTAGATACATTTAAGTGCACCGAATAACCAAAGCTCTCCAATATTGAACGCTTTGACTACCATTTCAACATTTTTATATAATATTTCACAGTGTGGCGGTGTGTTTGAGTCATTCGGCTTAGACTGTCCGCGGTGGTCCCCGCAAAAATTTATAGAGCGCACCACAAAGCTGAAAGGTTCGAATGCACTGCGTCAAATTTTTAGTTTTTTTCAAAAATAGGACAATTTTAATCTCAATTCTAAAAATTAATCAGCTAAAAAATAAATTATGAAGTAAGAATAAATTTACCTGGTGAACAGCTAGTCAAGGAGGCATCCTGGTGATGTATGGAAAGTTTGAATTTGTTCCCACTGTTTGGTAAAATTCAAACTAGAAGCAAAAACCAATAGGAGTGAAGAATTTATCCATGTGGACCACGAATGTTAGGGCATCCAAGTGAGTGAAGTGCAACACCGATGCAATTGGGATCAAAATGCACTAAGGAGGGTAAAAATGAGTTTTACCTCGCAGTTTTTTTTAATAAACCTTGTTCGAGTACGGCCGACAAGAGTGCGCACTGGTGTGTCCAATAATCAAGACGCTTAGGAGAGTAGGGTTTGTTAATAAAAAATTCATAGGTTTTGCAATGAAATTATATACTTTATTTTTTATGTAATAATAAATGGTGCATTTTTTCCTTTGAAATGCACCAGGGTGTTTCAGAATATCTAGTGCAACGATTATTTGTTTTCAAATTTTTGTGACATATATCAGTAAAAGTATATTAATAGAGTGGTGTTTTATTATCTATGCAACGCACTGGGTGGTTTATTGTCAAACGCACACGTTTGTGAAATATCAATTAACACACCGTGATAGAGGTATTAAAATAATACGAGTTTTTTATTTTTTTTTATTGATAGTTTTTCTAGAATGGTGAAATAGAATTCATGTCTAGCCCAATTTGTTATGTGTAAACACGCATGGGTTCGGTTTGGGATGAAATGCACCAAATAAAAACATCTGCTAAAACCTCCACCTACTCGCCACCACTAGAAACCTCCGCTATAAACGAATTTTGAGGCTTTTGGGGGCTTCCGCAATAACCTTCACTATAGGGCCTTTTCTTTGTCATGTATTCATCTAAAAATAACAAACAAAGGTGTATTATGGAAAAGGTTTTCTCTATTGGTAGGCATTGGGCATGGATTTAGTTTTTTGGGTGGTGTTATGGTGGAGCATAGCCATCGTGGGAAGTGTGTTTTGTGTGAAATTCTAGACATTATAAATATTATAATTCCTTTGATTAGGTAGCTAGATTCCATGTAGGAAGCAATTTCACACTTGATATAGAGCATTGTGGACCATATAGATGCCTAGCAAGCTTGATATGAGGACGAAAAAACAAAATTGAAGCCCAAAACAAACAAATGGATAAATTGGTCTCAGATGTTTCTTAGTATTTAAACAAGCATATGTATAATTGCTTGTAAGATCAATAAAATAGACAAGCAAAAATTAAAGATAGACACACAATATTTACATGGAAAACCCAAAACTAGGAAAAACCACCATAATATATATATTATCTCCCTTAACCTAAATCGACCAATCCATGCCAAGTGAGCTAGCAACCACTCACCTCCGGGCCACTTTACAATGGATCCCCCTCAAGCCTTATAAAGGCTTCTTTACATGCAATACTATGGTACAATACTATGGACCACCAAATATCGTTGTCCACCAATACCATGGAAAATATCATGGGCTATATAATAAACCATGTTCTCAAACCATGTGCTAGACCTCAACCACCTTTGACTCATTCCCGAGTCAAGGTTAACCCTAACAATGCCCCCTTTAAACTTGACTTGGAGTAAACACCAAACCCCCTCAAATTCTTACCGAGGAATCTCACATACATACCCCTATCACCTAAGTCTATATCCTGACTTTACTGGTGAGTTACCAGTGGTATGCATGCCTTACCAAGTCTTATAGCCATATGACATTTTACATGCAAACTACTCCAATATTTTTTTCATGTGTCTTCATGGTGACTACACCATCACCATCTATTGATTCATCCTCTCACTTTTCCATGTTCATCTTCTTGCTTTTCTTCTACCATGCTCCTTTTGTACTTGCATCCACCCTTGTCATTGGCATCCATATAAAAATAATTCATATACCGGATTACATGGGTCCTCGACCACTAAAACTTCTAGTTCTCTAGGAATTATCTTCACATACATGGTTCATCAAGCTTGGTCCCACAACTTATATTAAACCATATCACATTCCTCCCACAATCGAAGACTCAACCTATCCAATCTATATCAAGTTAGGCTACGAGTACACCTTCCACCCTCGTACCTACCTAGTGGTGCATTCCACACTTGATGCAACATCCCTTCTCTATATAGTATGAATAAGAGGGATATATTGTGCTCCTATCACCTGAGGAAATTGCATTCTAACTAGGAACCCAAAAATAATTTTAGGGTGTCGGGTACCACTAAACATGCACTCCACAATTAATTCAAAAACTAGGCACAACAAACCTTTTTTTTTTAATATTGCACATAGCAGCACCAACAAGTTCAACCACACCAAACCATAACTCGAATACCATCTCTTAGGATTTAAATGAGCATACATATAATTACTTGCAAGAGAAATAAAATAGATAAGAAACAATTAAATATAAACACACAATATTTACATGGAAAACCCATGCGAGGAAAAACCAACACCAATGAAGATCTTCATTACCCTGTCCAAACCAGCCAACCGGGCCAAGAGAGCTAGCCACTTCTCACCTCCATGCCACTTTACAATGGTGCCTCCTCAAGCCTTCTAAATGATTCTTACATGAAATACCCTAAGACAATACCATGGGCTACAAGAAACCATGTTCCCAAACAGTGTGCTAGACCCAAACCACCTTTGACTCATTCTCGAGTCAAGATTAACCCTAACAATTTTGATATGCATTATCACACGATACTTGGTTTTTCAAAATCTTGTATTCAATGGTGGAAAACCCCTCAGTTTCCTTTGGGTGAGTTAAGAAGGCATGCATGGGGTATTTAACAATGTAGCAAGGAGTAAGGGGGCATGAACAGGACTAGAACAACGAGATGGTGAAGCATGTTAAATGTACAGCATTAGCAGCCATTCTCCATGAGACTTTTGATGTATCAAGTACAAAACTTATGTTGTATTAAGCTCATAAACATCTTCATGAGACTTGTGTTGTATCAAGTCTGGAACTTATGTTGTATTAAGTTAAGAGCTTGTTTTGTATCAAGCTAGGTTTTTGAGGGTATGAGAGATGCTTGTACTATGATCTTATGTTGTATTAAGATTGGTACCTTGTGTTGTATCAAGGTCAGAGACTTGTGTTGTATCAAGTCTAGAACTTATGTTGTAAGTTCATGAGTCTTGTGTTGTATCAAGGTTGTATCTACTATGTGATTTATGGCTAGTCATGGCCACCAAATGCGATAAGTATCCTTTAGGGATTATCTACCCCTAGAATGATTTACTTTAGCATATGACTATATGACCCGAGGTAATACATATGATCATAGGTTGGAAACAATTTTTTTGAGTATGATATGATAAAGATGATTAATTAATTAAACAATCATGGACCTTGCATAATTAATTAAATGATAAATGAGATGAGCACAAATATAGAGTAAAGGTTCGAATCTCCTATGTCAAACATGTAGTGAACTCGAATTGCAAAGAAATCAGCTAAGTCTAAGTTGTGGAAAACAAGTTTCAGTTAATTAAGGAATCTAATCCTTAATTTATGCAAAGTGGTTGTAGAAGATGACATTGATGGTGAAGCACTAAAGACATCATTTAAGTCTAAGTTGTGGAAAACAAGTCTCAGTTAATTAAGCAAAATACTCTTTAATTTATGCAAAGTGGTTGTTGAAGATGACATTGATGGTGAAGCACTAAAGACATTCAGTTAAACTCCTAACTAATGGTCAAGCAATTAGTTATTCAGTTCACATTCAATTCTTATAAGTTCTGTTCATTTCTTTTTAGTTATGTTCAGTTCGGTTCAATTCAATTCAGTTACATTTAGCTCCATTTTAGTGCAGCTCAGTTCATTCAATTAACACTCAGTTAGAGGCAGTTAACAGTTGTGAATTAATGGAGGGTGCATATCTTCAGTGTGGGAGGTAATTACGAGGTGACAACTTGGCACTAAGTCAAGGAAGGCACAATATGTAATGTGTGAAGAGCTCACACAACTTGTATAGTGTTCACATTACCCAAAAGGCATGCAACCATTCGCTACCTTCATTGTATGACTGAATAAGCTTGTTGTTAGAATATTATGCACTTGGCAAGGCTATGACAAAATTTTGTATGATCTCTATTCTCTAGAGTTGCTTAGATATATCTTATCAAGTAATCTACAAGTGTTGTAAAATCACTCTCTTCCATTATCTATCATACTCAAAGGATTATTTGTTGGGTTTTTCATCCTCCAGATTTTGGATGGTTTTCCCAAGGCACATCATGTGTCTCATGGATGGAATAATTTGTGTGTTTGAATTGCTTTATAAGATCTGTATGTACTGGATTTGTTTATCAAAAGTTTTAAATTTCAAGTATCTTCATATTTTCTCGAACATTGACATGGTATCAGATCTAGCGAGTGTAAGAGCTTAGTATTGTGCAAACATTCTAAACGTGTGCATATATTAAAGCATTGAATAAAGCTTGAAGCAATGGTACCATTATCCATCCGACCGGAAGATCGACTTGAAGGCATATGAAACTTCAACACATGGAAGGCGAGACTGATCAACATTCTCGAAGAGCATGATATTGATTCTTTTGTGACCTCTGTGATCGAAGAGCCTACTACAGAAAATGAATATTTCATGCTTCCACTATCGTAAAATAAAATTCCAAAGAAGATGCACCCAAAGGGAAAGAGACAAGGAGTGAGTATTACCTCGTATCTATTTTTTTTGGATCTCTCATCACAGGAGAATATACATGGTTGATTGATAGCGGTGCTTCAAAGAACATGTCAAGATACAGGGGTGCAATCTCCAACATCAAAGAGAAATGGTTTGCATGCATGGTAGCATTGGGAGACAATTCCACATACTCAATATAAGGAGTTGGATCCATACACTTCCATCTAAATCCAGGAGACACACTACATGTAGAGTACATTCTTTATGTCCCTATATTGAAGAAGAACCTACTCTCTATTTTTTTCCTTGAAGATAACGGCTTACGAGTCATCATCATGGAGAATCAAGAATACCTATGGCCGAAGAACCAGAACATTGATATTGTTACTATTATTAGAGTTTGAGAAGTAGGACTTTACAAGGTCCTAGGAAATTATATTGCATCCATAACACATCATACTATCATCCCATGCAATATTTGGCATAGGACGCTTGGACATATCCACTTCAAAGAACTCCTTGTTTTGCAACGAATGGTGAAAGGTATGCCTAGTTTTGATTATGTAGATGATAATGTGTGTAGAGGTTGTGCTTTAGGAAAGAATGCTAAAAAGAAGTTTCCTAGTATCCATACTATATATAAAGGAATATTAGATTTAGTGCACTCAGATGTATGTGGACCCATGTCTTCCCCATCCCTTAGTGGGAATCTCTACTTTGTTTTATTCATTGATGATTTCTCCCGTAAGGCCTGGCTTTACTTCATGAAAGCTAAAAGTGAAACCTTCTAAAAAATTCAAGAGTATAAAGCCTTGGTTGAGAATCATACAAGTAGGCATATTCGTGCCCTAAGGTATGATAATGGTGGAGAATTTAAATCAAATTATTTTAATGAGTTTTGTAGTAATGTATGGATATGTAGACAGTTAATAGTTCCTTACAACTCGCAATAGAATGGGGTTGCAGAGAGAGACAACAGAATTGTTTGTGAATTTGCAAACGCCATGTTACATGACCAGGATCTATCCGCTTATTTGTGGATAAAATCTACTAGTACGGTAGTGTACATACATAATAGAATTCCGCATGCAATTCTTGATGAGAAAACACCTGAAGAGGTGTTCAATGGTGAGAAACCAGACATATCACATCTTCATATTTTTGGATGTCATGTGTATATTCACATTCCAAAATAAAATAGAACCAAGATGGAACCTTCTGGAAAGAAGGGAACAATTTTTTGCTACAGTGAGACCTCCAAGGCATTCAAAATTTATGTACCTGGTGAGAGACATGTTGAGGTTACTCAAGATGTGACTTTCCATGAAGAGACAACATTTAAGCGGTCAAAAGAGCTTGAATGTGATCCAGAGATAGAGGAGGTCGAGGCTCCTATATCAGAGGATGATGATGATGATTCTTCTCATTTTGACGTTTAGAGGTAGAATCCAACAGATCATGTAGAGCTACCAGTCATTGATGAACCTCTTGCAAAGAGGAGGTCATCATGGTGAAAATATGTATTGAATGATGATGAGAAACATGGAGCACTAGTACGAACTTCTGGAAAGTGTAAACAGCTTGATAGGTATTCAGGATAGGTTGCATTGATGAGCAACATCGGTGACTTGGAGCCTTCATCGTATGAAGAGGTTGCAGGGAAGAAAGTGTGGAAAGATGCTATGACAGAGGAATATCATTCTATTATGAAGAATTACATTTGGGATATTGTTTCCATACCTGAGAGGAAATCAGTTGTAACTTCCAAATGGCTTTACAAGATAAAGCATGATGTAGATGGTTGTGTGGAAAAGTACAAATCCAGGTTTGTTACTCGTGGATTTTCTTAGAAAGAGGGCATTGATTATGAGGAGACTTTTTCTCTAGTGGCCACGTATACTACCATTAGATCTTTTATTTCATTTGTATCATTATTAAGTTGGAAGCTTCACCAGATGAATGTGAAGACTTCCTTCCTCAATGTTGAGGTTGAGGAAGAGGTTTACATTGAGAAGCCTGATGGTTTTCTAATACATGGAAAGGAGTATCATGTGTGCAAGTTGAAGAAAGCTCTATATGGGTTAAAACAAACTCCTCGAGTTTGGTATTCTAGAATAGACAGTTATCTTCAAAAACTAGTTTTCTTGAAGAGTGATGCAGATTCAAACTTGTACTTCAAAGTAGTGGAGAACCAACCTTTGGTACTAGTCCTATATGTGGGCGATATTTTCCTCGTTGGAGAGGAAAGACTAATTGCAGAGTGTCAAAGGGAGCTTACCTCGGAGTTTGATATGAAATACTTAGGTCTTATGCACTACTTCCTAGGCCTTGAGACTTGGCAGAGGAATGATGAGATATTTATATCTCAAAGGAAGTATATTATGGACATCTTATGCAGATTTTGCATGATGGATTGTAAATCCCTAAACACTCAAATGGATTCCAATTTGAGGAAACTCCATGAGATTGAGACTGAAGCAGATCTAGTGGACCCCACATTATATAGACAGATGATTGGATCGTTCATGTACCTAATACACTTGAGGCCAAACATTTGCTATGCAATTAATATTTTGAGTCAGTTCATGACGAATCCTAGACACAGACACTTGGTTGCAGGTAAGCATATTTTCATATACCTTTGCAGTATAGTTTCTTATGGACTCATGTATGCCTCCAATGGAGGAGTGTTATTGCTTGGATATACTAATTCTGATTGGGGTGGCAGCATTGTTGATCGGATCAACACTTCCGGGTATTGTTTTAGCTTGGGCTCTGCTATGATTTCATGGTCCAGTGGAAAGCAAGTTTCAACTGCCTAGAGCACTGCAGAGGCTGAGTACATTTCTACTAGTGCTTCTTCCAAAGAATTAGTGTGGCCAAGAAAGCTACTTGGAGGACTGTTCGGTGTAAATCTAGAGCCTACGTTGATCAGGTGTGACAACCGAAGTTGTATAAAGCTTTCTGAAAATCATGTTTTTCATGACAAGTCGAAACAGATAGAGATGAAGTATCATTTCATTCGATACATGGTCCAAAAGGGTATTTTAAAACTTCAGTACATAGCTACGGATGAGAAAATTGCAGATGTGGTGACAAAGCCTCTATCTATGACGAAGTTTGGACACTTCCGAGATATGCTTGGTATGGAAAAGAATGTCTCCCTCGCTGAGAGGGAGTGTTAAATGTACAACATCAGAAGCCATTATCCTTGAGACTTGTGTTGTATCAAGTCTGAAACTTATATTGTATTAAGTTCATAAACCTCTTCATGAGATATGTGCTGTATCAAGTCTGGAACTTATTTTTTATTAAGTTCATCAACTTATGTTGTATTAAGTTAAGAGATTGTGTTGTATCAAGCTAGGTTGTTGAGGGTATGAGAGATGCATGTACTATGATCTTATATTATATTAAGATCAGGATCTTATGTTGTATTAAGATTGGGACCTTGTGTTGTACCAAGGTTAGAGACTTGTGTTGTATCAAGTTTGGAACTTATGTTGTATTAATTTCATGAGTCTTGCGTTGTATCAAGACTGGATCCACTATGTGATGTATGGATAGTCATGGTCACTAGATGCTAAGTATCCTTTAGATATTAGCTACCCCTAGAGTGATTTACTTTAGTATATGACTATATGACCTGGGGTAATACATATTATCATAGGTTGGGAATAATTCTTCTAAGTATGATATGATAAAGATGATTAATTAATTAAACACCCATGGACCATGCAAAATTAATTAAATGATAAATGAGATGAGCACGGAGATAGAGTAAATATAAAAATTACCTATGTCAGACCTCTAGTGAACTCGAATTGCAAAGACATCAGCTAAGTCTAAGTTGTGGAAAACAAGTTTTAGTTAATTAAGGAATCTACTCCTTAATTTATGCAAAGTGGTTGTTGAAGATGACACTGGTGGCGAAGCACTAAAGATATAGGCTAAGTCTAAGTTCAGAAAACAAGTTTCAATTAATTAAGGAATCTACTCCTTAATTTATGCAAAGTGGTTGTTGAAGATGACATTGATGGTGAAGCACTAAAGACATCCAGTTAAACTCCTAACTAATGGTCAAGAAATTAGTTATTCGGTTCACATTCAATTATGATAAGTTTGGTTTAGTTTTGTTTAGTTCTGTTCAGTTACATTCAGTTTAGTTTAGTTACATTCAATTCCATTTCAGTTCAGTCCAATTCAATCAATTAACACTTAGTTAGAGGTAGTTAACACCAGTGAATTAATGGAGGGAGCATATCTTTAGTGTGGGAGGTAATTACGAGGTGAAAACTTGGCACCAATTCAAGGAAGGTGCAATAGGTAATGTGTGAAGAGTGCACACAAGGTGTATAGTGTTCGTAGTGCCTAAAAGGAAAGTAGCCATTCATTACCTTCATTGTATGACTAGATAAGATTGTTATTAGAGTGTTATGCACTTAGCAAGGCTAGGACAGTATTTCGTATGATCTTTATTCTCTAGTGTTGCTTAGATATCTCTTATCAAGTAATCTACAAGTGTTGTAAAATCATTCTCTTCCATTATCTATCACACGCAAAGGATTGTTTCCTGGGTTTTTTCATCCTCCGTATTTTGGAGGCTTTTCCCAGGGTACATCATGTGTCTTATGTATTGAATAATTTTTGTGTGTTTGAATTTTTTTATGAGATATACATGTACTGGGCATGTTTATCAAAAGTTTTAAAGTTCAAGTATCTTCATATTTGCTCAGACATTGACAAAGGGAACATAGGAAAATGATGAGGATAGAATGGAAGAAGCCCACAATGGGCATCGATTTGCACTATGGAGCTATAATTTCTATATGTATTGTCATTTTTTTATGTGATCAATTTGTTAGATTCTGTGTGTGTGTGTGTGTGTGTTTCATACGTTACAATTGACAAATAGCAAGAAAAGCTAATGGGTAGATGTTTGTTTTAAAATAAAATTGGCAATTTTTTCTCACTATCTTTTGAAATTTTTGGACATTATGCAATCCTTAATGAGAAGTTATTTGTTTCTATAGAAAAAGAAACATGACTCAAAGTTTATGAATTCAACACAAATCAACGCTAACAAGATGCAAAATTTCCCTATTACAACACTTGTGTGAATCTAATATGATGAAAATCATGATGCCAAAGTGAATAATACTAATGCGAAAATGGCGTTGTATGTTGATAATGAAACATGATGCAAAATCAACACAAACATATTACCATTAGTTTTTTTAAGATGTAAATTATGCAAATAAGATATCTATGATGCACATTTTGTTGCTACTATGACACCAAAGAGTGCATATTGGAAAATATGACACTGAAAAGGGACGGTGTGATGCAAAATTAAAAGAAAATACGATGCCCTCTATTATTTTGTGCTTATCATCGTCCAAACATATTTTGATTTTTTAAAGTTGCACTTCCACTTTGATGTGGCAACCCTATATTATAGTTGTGAGTGAAGTTGCCACCCATTTTTGGGGAGAAAATATGAAAACTAGGGAAGAAGTGAAGAAGAGAGGAGAGGAAGGAGGCCACTACATTAATTATGCCTTAAGAGAGTTGATTAATGCTATAGATTAATTAGTTATGCAAAAAATTAATTAAGGTCTTCAATAACTAAGGAAGCTAACTAGCAAATGATATAGATAAAATCAAGTAAAATCAAGTTTATTCCTTTTAACTCGGTGTGCTAATTCACTTCTTTGCATGGAAACAAAATAAAATGAAAAATAAATGATAATGAGACCTCCTTAGCCCTTGTTTTAAAGCACATACACTAAGTAGTGAGAATTAAATTAGTTAACCTAGTTTACTATCACAATCAAGCAATTTAGGAGATGCCACGGGGTTATTTACTACCTAAGCAAATTTGAAGTTCTTAGCTAGGTTTTGAAATAAAACTAATTGATTAGTAGACAAGAGAGGAAGATCATTGAGCTAAGAAAAAGGACCACACATGGGGTACCCATACCATGGGTGAATTTATGAATTTGTGATGCAAGCATTCTCCCCTCGCATAAACAACCATGGAAGGAGAGAAAATCCACTTGATGTACTTGAATGATTGGTATCCTACTACAAAACATGCGTATAAATTCTCTCCCGGAATATAATTAATGAGATAAAGCAAGCATGCAAAGATATATACAAATATAAACCATACTATAAAAAAATGATGACCACAAGTGCCATCAATAATAAAGTACCTTCCTCACTCATGGATTGTGTAGGAACCCCCCTCGAGGTAGTGATGTTGATTCACCAAGATGTAGGAAGAGACAAAGCTTCAAACACCATAGGAATAACCAACCAATCCAACAAGGAAGAATAAGGCCTGCAATGAAAATCATAATTTGTTGAGGAAGATACATTGATGGAGTTACAAAATCCTTAGACATATCATTTCAGTGGAAACTAGCACAAAATAAGATGTTGAAGGTTCAACCTATCCCAACAAAAGTTAAGATATAGTGTAAGTTACTTGTTAATTATGGCAGTGATGAAGAGGAGGATGTGGAAGAGGTCAACAATGGTGAATATACTATAGACAAAGCCTTGAAATATTAGTGTATGATGGTCAATAAGAAAAGGAGAAGGAAACTAATAATCCAATTCAACTAAAAGTGACTCCATGCCCAACATCTTCAAAGAGACAATGAAAACAAATAATCATATTTAGGGAAAAAAAAAGTATAGTACATCCTCTAATTGTTGTGACAAAACCGCATTTTGACATTACTTCAAAGTGATGCTCCCTATGTAATAGAGAAAACACTTGTCATTGAATCCCTTAAGTCCTTGTTGGACCAACCCAACATCCAACAACCCAAAAATGACTCATGACATTAGTATAATGATGACTCAAAGACTGATAATCAACAACACACCAATAAGAAGAAGCAAAAACCACCTCTCACCTAATTTAAAAATATCCCCATCTTGAAAATTAGTACTCAGACCACCAATACATAACTATCGCTAAGTTCTCCAATGCTAGAAGTTGCCACTACATTTTCTGTTTTAGGGAATGGCCTTCAACGCAATGTGACAACCCACACCTTGACTTACTCATTATAATTGTCAGGCATCCTTCGTAATCGTGCCATCGTCTTGAGAAGTGTCATGAAAGGAGAAGTGGACTATCAATGAAGACAAGTAGCACATAGGGCATATTGATTTCCACACAAACATACACTTTATTAAATGAACAAAAAGAAAATGCAAAAAAAAGTGAAGATTTTCCAATGCCAAATGAAAACTCTATATGGTTACCCATATTTACGCCGAAGGCATTTTTCTATATGAGGGTAGGTATGTAAAACATTGTTCTAACTTTGTCGTCTATCCACCCAATCCAATCATGACACATGTAACTTCCCATGCCTTCCATGTTCATCCTTTGCTCTATTCTTTCCTATTGTTGCGGGTTGCTGAAATTTTTTCGGTTGCCAATATTTTCACCGCACTAATTGCTTTTCTGGATTGTATACTAAGGCTATCCATCCCTTGGGTTTCTCACCAGAAGGAACTTATAGGTTCCCAGGTCATCCCCGGCCATGGTTTCCTTTGCTATAACGTTGATTAGATGTAGCATCTCGGGCAGCGGAAAGCATGTCCAACTCAAGGGATTACAAGCACAAAACTGTAAAAACGAAGTTTCGAAGGTGGTTGGATAGATGGGGATATCCAGCAACATCCCCATCATCGATCCGCTGTAATTGAGCCTGCAATTATCGAGCATAAATGATAGGCAGAGTGTTTTCCAGGTCTCGCTCTCAAACTTTGCTCCCTTGGGCTTCAGAAAATCCCCCGAGTCTTATTGTGCTTCTCTCCTTGGTGAATTCTAATTCTCTTGGCCCTTCCTCATCTCTGTGAATTTCTGCTGGTGCAAATATTCCATAGATAGGGTAACAAAAATTTCTAAGGCAGGCCAATTCTTTCTCATCAAAAGACTGGAAAAACTGTTTTTCACGTAAAAATTCAAAAATCTATGCTAATTTGTTTTTTAAATGTTGAAATCTAAGAAATATTTCCTAGTTAAATTAGGTACCTTTGTTGCTTAAGAGTGATGCAAGAGCATCGAGTCAACATTCTCTGTTTGTTGAATAAGCAGTCCATGTACTCTTTTCTAGAAGATAGGGTTAGTTGTTAATGACGTGTATTTAGTTTTCTAGATAGAGTTTGTTTTGATTGTAATAATGGCGAGTCGCCACAGATACCCTCAAATCCTACAGAAGGTTACTCAAGGATAGGATAATTGTAGGTTTACTTTCTTAGGAAGTCCAGATCTTACCTAATCGGATCTGACATGGTTAATAGATTTCGATATTAAGTGTTGAATGTAATAGTCACATAGGTAGATACACATATAGAGTGAAAGAGTGATAGAGGGTACAAGAGTGGGTCTGTATGACAGAGGTTAATGGTTGATTGAATGAAGAACGGAGTTTCAATTCTTTGCGCATATATGTTTATTCGATGTCTTCTTTTCAATAACTAAAAGCATGTATGTTTAGTCCTATGTGTGTATGAATCTTTAGTACTGTTAAAAATGTTCAAAGAATTCCCGAAGGCATAAATGTGTTCATTCACATAAGTAAATTGTTCGCTCATGGATCAATTTGACTGTTACAGTCTGAGTCGAAAATCAGTGAAACTAGGTGGGTCGATGGTTGTGCTTAAATTCTGCAAAAGCTAATTAAAGATCCACAAAGTAAGGTGAGATCTGCATCTAATCGCATATCGATGGTCAAGAAGGATCCCATGAGAAATCGATGGCTCAAAAGAATTGCTGAAAAGAAGTTGCGAGAGGAATATTGCGGAATTTGAATTGTAAAAATTGAGAATTGCATTCCCACGATCTGCAATCCGCAATTGAGAAATAAATCTTGTGGAAAAAAAATTGCGGAATAGCAATTGCGGAAGAACTCCCTTGCGGAGATTGAGTTGCAGGATCAAGCTTGCGGAAGCAAAGTTGCGGAAGAAGATTTAAATCAACAATTTTAAGTTGATAAAGAAAGCTTTAGGTCTACTAGTTTTAACCTGCCAACAATTTTGGTATTAGAGCAAGGGAAAAGATGCCACCAAGACAAGGACGAGCACGTGGAGTCCCTATAAGATGTGGTCAAGGAAGACAACATGCGGATGCAGACACACAAAGAGAATTAAGACAACTCTAGACTAAGATGGAAGCTATGGAGAGAAAGAATTTAGAGAATACAGACACCAGTGATGAAGAAGAATCCTTTGAAGAAGTGCGAGAAGAGGTTGTCGAAGAAGTAAAAGTGTTGAAGATGCTAGTGAAAGCTAGTAACAGACCTAGAGTTGAAGTTCCCATGTATGAAGGTAATTTGAATGTTGAAGAACTCATGGACTGGATCAATGCTTTAGACAAGTATTTTGACTTGAAGAAATTGAAGATAAAAGGAAGGTGAAATATGCAGCGACTAAACTAAAGGGACATGCAGTTATTTGGTGGGATGAACTCCATATCCACAGAGAAAGAAGAGGTAAGTCCAAAATCAAATCTTGGGATAAAGTGTTGTATCAAATTAAAAGTCAATTTATGCCTAAGGATTATAAGTTGACTCTCATTAGACAATTACAAAATATTAGACAAAAGGGTATGATTGTTAAAGAATATACAGAAGAGTTTTTAAGCTGAGTATTAGAGATGGACATACATAAGGGGACTTAGAAAGAGTATCCATATATATAAATGGACTGAGATATGAGATACAAGATGAGATCAGCTTCTTGAATTTGAATATTGTGAAAGATGGTTATCAGGCATCCTTAAGGGTCGAAGAAAAGCTACTAAGAAGGCAGAACCAGAAAAATCGAGGGAGAAGTACAAAACGAGGAAGAGGATCTTCAAACAGAGGAGGTAAATTTCAGACTCCTAAATATGAAGCGGAAGGTTCTATTAGTTAGGTAACCCAAAGAGGAGGATTCATAGAAGGCAGAGGAAGAGGCAGAAACAGAGAAGTGAAATGCTATACATGTGGAGAAATCGGACACATGTCATGGGAGTGCCCAAGGAATAAACCTACATCTCATAGGAATGCAAACATTGTTGAAGCTTATGAGGAATCCAATGAAGAAGCAGAGGTGAATAATCCTCCTGAGGAAGGAGAATATCTTATGTTGAAAATATTTTTAGTAAAAACAAAGAAGAAAGTGCATGAACCATCTCAGAGAAAGAGTATGTCCATGACTAAGTGCAAGTCACAAGGGAAGTGTTGTAAGATGGTTATTGACAGCGGTAGTACAAATAATTCGGTCTCCAGTGAGATGGTATAGAAACAAGTATTTGATTATTTGATGGATTGTCTGAGTGGTTCAAGTATTTTTCAAATATATATTTGAAAAGTGGTTATCATCAAATAAGAATAAGAGAAGGGAATGAATGGAAAACTGCATTCAAGACTAACAATGGACTGTATGAATGGTTAGTAATGTCATTTGGGATTATTAATGCACCTAGTAATTTTATGAGATTTATGAATGAGATCTTGAAGGAATACACTGGAAAATTTGCGATAGTGTATCTGGATGATATACTGATTTTTAGTCAGAATAAAGAAAAACATTTAAGACATCTTAAATTGGTGTTGTAAACCATGCAAAAGGAGAAGTTGCTGATAAATCTGGAAAAAAATGTAGTTTCTTGAAGAAAGAGTTGATTTATTTGGGATTCGTAGTTTCAAAAGAAGGGTTGAATATGGATCCAGATAAGGTGCAAGCAATTTTAAGTGGGCCAATTCCAAGGAGTGCATAAGAGGTAAGAAGTTTTCATGGTCTTGCAAGTTTTTATAGAAAAATCATCAATAATTTTAGTCATATCTGTACACCCATACTAGACACCTTCGGGGGAAGTAGACAACCTTTCAAGTCAACACAAGAAGCTGACAAAAATTTCAAATTATTGAAGAAAAAGATCACTGAGAAGCCTATTTTGCATTTACCAAGTTTTGACAAGGTTTTTCAAGTAGAGACATATGCTAGTGGGACAACAATAGGGGTTGTTCTGACTCAAGAACAGAGACCAATAGCATACTTCAGTGAGATGTTGAATGAGGAAAAATAGAAGTATTCCTCTTATGACATGGAGTTATATGGTGTTGTATAAGCTCTCAAGAAATTGAGACATTACTTGATGCCCAAAGAGTTTGTGTTATATTATGATAATCATGCTTTGCAGTTTATAAATAGTTAGCCTAAATTGAATCAGAAACATGCTAAGTGGGTTGAATTTTTGCAGAACTTTACCTTTGTGATCAAGCATACAAGTGGAAAATCTAATAAAGTTGTTAATGCCTGAAGCAGAGTAAAGTTGATCTTACAGGAGATTAAGATTAGTACTTTGGGATTTGAAAATTTGGTTAATATGTATAAAGACGATGTGGATTTTAAGGATATATATGCAACTTGTGAGAATCCAATTGCCCACAATAGAAGTCAATGGTTGGACTACATGCTACAAGAAGTATTATTGTTCAGAAATAGTAAATTGTGCATTCCAAAAGGTTCTATGAGAGAAAATTTGATACAAGAGAAACACAGTGGAGGTTTGTCGGGACATTTTGGACGGGACAAAACATTTGCTCAGATGAGTGTTTTCTATTTTTGGCCAGGAATGCAGCATGATGCAAGGAATTTTGTTGAAAAATGCAAGATATGTCAACATGAAAAGGGAGAAGACAAAATACTGGACTGTATCAACCCTAACCTATTCCAACTACGTCATGGGATTCCATCAGTATGGATTTTGTTTTCGGATTGCCTAGAACTTAGAGGGGAAATGATTCTATTTATGTTGTAGTAGATAGGTTTTCAAAAATGGCTCATTTTATTGCTTGTAAGAAGTCCAATGATGCAACAAATATTGAAAATTTATTCTTTTCAGAAATTGTGAAGTTACATGGTCTACCTTTAAGTATTGTGTCTAACAGGGATATTGAATTTGTTGGTCATTTTTGGAGAACTTATGGAAGAAATTGGGTACCAATCTCAATTTTAGCTCTACTTATCATCCTTAGACTGAAGTGGTAAATGGGAGCTTGGGAAATATTTTGAGAAGTCTTGTTTATAAAAATCCTAAACAATGGGATTTAGCTCTTGCTCAAGCTGAGTTTGCTTATAATGATTCACCTAACAAAAGTACATGTATGAGTCCTTTTCAGATTGTGTATGGACTACACCCAAGGGGAGTATATGAACTTAGAAATTTGGGAGGACAAGAAAGGAGAAGTGCATATGGTGAATATTTTGCATCCAGTATGCATGAGCTACATGAAAATGTTAAGAATAAAGTACAAGAAAGTGCAAGAAAAATACAAACAGAGAGCATATTTTACAAAAAAGGAAGTTAATTTTCAAGTTGGGGATTTAGTAATGGCATATCTAAGGAAGGAAAGGTTTCCTAAAGGAACCTAAAATAAACTAAACTCAAGAAAATCGGGCCTTGTAAAATTTTGAGGAAGTTTTATGCAAATGCATATGAAATAGAACTTCCTTTTGGTCTTCAAATTTCTCCAATTTTTAATGTTTCACATCTATATTATTTTAAAGATTCAGGTGTTCAGACAGAAGAAATGATCTCAGGTGAAGATGCTCCATTTGTAGATTGGAAAGGACAATTACCTCATAAAGAACAACCACAGATTGAAGCTATCATTGATAAGAGAATTTCAAAGAAGACCAGGGGCAAAGAACATTTTTAGTATTTGGTCAATTGGAAAGATCAACCTTCCGAAGATGCATCGTGGATGACAGAAATGGAGATTTCCAAGTACAATGTGAACCCTGAAGACTTAATGAAGAATTCTTTTCTTCCCCTAGAGTATGATGAAGGAGCTTCGAGTCAACATTATATGCTTGCTTAATAAGCAGTCCATGTAATTTTTTTTAGAAGATAGGGTTAGTTGTTAATGACATGTATTTAGTTTTTATAGATAGGGTTTGTTTTTATTGTAATAATGGAGAGTCGCTTCAGATACCCTCGAATCCTGTAGAAGGTTACCCGAGGATAGGATAATTGTAGGTTTAATTTCTTAGGAAGTTCAGATCCTGCATAATCGGATCTGACAGGTTTAATAGATTCCTATATTAAACATTGAATCTAATAATAACATATGTAGATACCAAGAGAGAGTGACAGAGTGATAAAGGGTACAAGAGTGGGTGTGTATGACAGAGGTTAATGGTTGATTGAATGAAGAACAGAGTTTCAATTCTCTGCGCATATATGTTTATTTGATGTATTATTTTCAATAACCAAAAGCCTGTATGTTTAATCCTCTCTGTGTGTGAATCTTCAGTACTGTTAAAAACGTTCGAAGAATTCCCGAAGGCGGAAATGTGTTCATTCACATAAGTAAATTGATCGCTTATGGATCTTTGACTCTTATAGTTTGAGCTTAAAATTTGTGAAACTATGCAGATCGGTGGTTGTGGATAAATTCCACAAAATATAAGTAAAGATCCATAGACTAAGGTGAGATCCACATCTGATCTCAAATCGACGGTCAGGAAGGAGCCCATAAGAAATCGACAACTCAAAAGAATTGCAGAAAAGAAGTTGCAGGAGGAAGATTGCGGAAGTTGAATTGTAAAAATTGAGAATTGCATTCCCGTGATCCGCAATTGCGGAAGGAATCTTGCGGAACAACAACTGCGGAAGAACTCCCTTGCGGAGATTGGGTTGCAGAAGCAGAGTTGCGGAAGTCTGCTTGCGGAAGAAGATTTAGATCAACAATTTTAAGTTGATAAATAGAGCTTTAGGTCTACTAGTTTTTTCATGCCATCAAAGAGTTTATGCTATCCTTTTAATCTCTTTCAGCTTCTTTTGAGTATCCAACCTTGATTTCTCAAATAAAAGGTAGTGACAGTGCTAACGGTATTACCGAGAAATAACTTTATCTACATATTAAAATGCCCAAATAAATATGTCCCCTTTGATTCGAACCACGCACTTGTTTAACTCACATAAATTAAGAATAAAACAGGGACATATTAATTAAAAAATAAAACATGGATGAAAAATTATATTATATAAAAAATATATGTTTAAATTTTATATAGCGGTATTATGTGGCTCTATTTTATTAAAATTTTCCATTTTGTCGAATAAAAACTAAAACATGCGTTGAAAAATATATTTATTGTTTTTAAATAAAATTATTATTTTTATTTTTTTAAAAGTTTCATGTTAAAATATCATATTTTTAAATTATAATTAATTTTTTTTATAAAACTATAATTATAATTTATTAATTTAAAAAAAATTAATATTTTATAAATTTATTCTTATAATATAATTATGATAAATAGGACTAAACAGATTGAGGAAGCCTTGAGATGGGATTGATGATGGTGGAGTCTTGGAGCGATTTTAACGTACTTCTCATTTAATGGTCGCATTTTGATTAGTAGGAGTAATGGAAAGGTGCTATGGGTTTGTGCCAAGAGCGGTTTAGCTACAGAACCCTCGCTCGAATCATTTACACAGTTAGCTCAGCATTGGTCAAGGTGTAATTTGGTTGACAGACAGTCGGAAGTTTTATGGTGGATTCGAAGAAGGCTACGGAGACCATGCGTTTTCAGGAGATGGACTACGAAGGGAGACGGAGGGTATTGTCTTGGATTTCGATTTTTGTGGTGGCATAGTTTTGGTGTGGCGACTGTGGGCCTTTTTCTTTGGCGGTTAGAAGGTATTTGGATATTTTTGGGGTTTGGGTTTGTGGCTTGAAAGGTTTTGGGGTGGTTAGGTGGGGAGGTATGGAGGAGGAGGTGGATTACACATCGGATGGGGACAATGAATGAGAAATTTTTGTTGTAGGAGGTTTTTCTGGTGCTTTGGATCGGCAAGGGACATCTGGACCTCTGCTGTCAGGGAGGGGGCCAGGGGTATACTCTGGGCACGTGGATGAAGTTGGGCTGGCAAGGAATGAATCTGCAAGGCTTACAATTCCTAGGCTTTCATCGCCCATTTCTGTGGGTTTGGAGGCGGATTTAATTTTCAAGACCTCTGAGGGTTTGGGTGTGGATCGGCCCGACCTAGCTGGCCTTCTTGGACGTACTCTCTCCCCACAGACTAGTTTCTTTACAAACTTCCCTGCATTATCTTCGGAGATCCCAGTAGAGGGTTTTTCCCCTATTATTGGAGGTGGTATTCAGCATCAGGGTTTGGAGGGTGATTTTGGTTCCTTCTCGGTGGGGGATTTGGTTGTGTCTGAAGCCGGTCGGGGGTTTGATACTGCTCAGGGTTCTGGAGGTGGGGAGATTCCTTGGGTGGCCATATCCTCCAGTGGTCAAGCGGCGGCTGCTCTGGGCAGCCAGGAAGTGTATCCTGAGGCTGAATCATTTTTAGCCCCTACGCAAGGGGGGTCAGCGAAGGTGGGATCTCCAAAAGGTCCAAATCCTGTAAAAGATAGGAAGCGTAGGGACAAGCTGGTGCTGGGGGTTGATGTTACGATGGAAGAGGCAGAGGATATGTCCATGACAGCTGTGGTTGGGCATGTCCGAGGCAAACGTTTTGGCCGTGGTTTTCTTCGGAGGTGGGCGGACGAGCAGTGGAAACATCTGATGGATTCAACACCTGAAGTTCGGGTTTTAACTAAAGGTTGGTTTTCTTTCATTCTGCACAGCAAAGGGGAGGTTGATGTTGTCCTGGGGAGGCAGTGGACTATGAATGGGGTTCCAATTGTCTTGAAACGATGGACACCTTTTTTTGATTCACAAAAAGAGAAGATTAACAAGGAGCCTCTGTGGGTAAAACTTCCAGGTTTTCCTATGCATTTATGGAATGAGAAAAGCTTTGCTGAAATTGGGAATTTTTTGGGTGAATATGTTTGTGCTGATTTATCCTTTATGGAGACTGGTAAGTATTCGGTGGCCAAAATTATGGTAAAGATCGATCTACGTCTGGGACTTTCCTCTGAGATAGCTGTACAGTGGAAGGATGGAGACTTTGTTCAAATTCTTGACTATGTGGGTGTGTCGTTTAGGTGTCACCGTTGTCATACATATGGACATATGGTGGCCAGCTGCCCGCTTCCCTTTAGGACCAGCAAATCGATGATTGAAAGTGATATAGATGGGATTGATGCTCCTAAGGAGGTGGGGGTTACTGCTGCTATGGGGGCAAGGATAACTGGGCCATTGGATGGAAGGACGGTGGACACAGAACCAGAGGTACAGGTTGCTTCCAGAAAACTACCTTTTTCATCTGAAATGTCTTTGTACGAGGTGGACATTGGTAAGAAGGTCTCTGGGGGTTTGTTTGCTGACAGACTGGGGGCTGGGGTAAATGCTTTGGTTTCTTCAACTCAGGATGGATCCAGGAAGACTTCAGTATAGGCCAATATTCGAGGGGGTTCATCTTCGAATCTCTTGGGTAAGTCTTTTAGCCCTTCTCCTGTAGCTTCTCTATTTACTGTCTCTGATGATTTGGGGGGGATTTTGTCTATTGGGTCTCCTTTAGCCAGTCCGGCTTTCCACTGTTCGGTTGCTACTTGTCCATTGCCATCATCTGATTGTGTTTTCTCTCCTTCCATTGTTTCTACTAATATCTCTACAAGCTCTGAGGGAAGAAGTATCAGATATGCCCTTAGAAGTAGGGAGATATCCTTTGAGGGGTCGGGGGGGAAAGGTCTTCCTGATTTGTCCTTGCGTGTGGTGGGGAAAGGTCGTGGTAGAAAATCTCTTTTGTCCAAACCACAAGATCGGGCAAAGGTGGATTTAGGGATGGGGACACAATCTTCAATTGAATGGGCACTTAGAGCAGTGAAAGCCCAGGAAAGGTCTCCCAAATGAAAGTTATGTCCTTTAATTGTCGGGGTTTGGCGAGTCCCCTCAAAAAATCGTCTCTACGAAGGTTGGAGGAGTTAAATCAGCCGGATGTTATTCTGCTACAGGAAACTTTGGGGTGTAGTGAGGAGGTTGTAAGGGTTTTAGAAACATTGCTTTCTGGCTGGAAGTTTGTGGTAGTGGATGCAAGGGGCCGCTCTGGAGGTCTGGCCTCGGGGTGGAAGGTTCAAAGCTATAGGTGTGACTATTCTTGGGGTATTTATTCTGGTGTGGGGTTGGCAGTGTGGCACTCTGAGCTTAGGAACACTCTCATGATTCTTAACATCTATGGGCCATATTTGAACAGAGCTAGCTTTTGGGATTCTTTGTTTAATTTGGACCTATTTGAAGACACTGATGTAATTTTGGGGGGAGACTTTAATCTTACACTGGGAGCCTCCGAGGTCTGGGGGCCTAGAGCTGCACTGGATGTTTTGGCCAAATTTTTCATTCAAGCTTTTGCGAGGAAGGATCTTTTGGACATACTCCCGCCCAAGATTGTACCTACCTGGAGAATTAAGAGAGCAGGGGATCAAAGGGTAGCCAAGAGATTGGATAGCTTGGTGGCTGAATCATTGGCTCTTGGGGTGGATTTAGTTCGGCAGTGGGTGGGGACAGGAGGGATTTCTGATCATTGCCCCATTTTTCTGGAATTACGGGGTCAGAGGAGGAAGCCCCCAAGTCCATTCAAATTTAACTCTAGCTGGTTGAAGGATGAGGGTTTTCAATCTTTGGTTAAGAAGATGTGGAATCCTCATCCACAAACCTCTCTGGAGCATGCGGGGGTACATTTTTACCAAAATATGAAATGTATAAAGGAGGCTACTATCGCATGGGCTCATGCTAAGAGGGTGAATGATGATATGGACTTGAGGGGCTGTGAGCTGGCTATTGACAGGTTGCTTCACTGTCCGGGGATGGGGTTCTTGGATGATCAGACTAAGGATGAACTCCTTTCTTTGGAAAAGAAGCGAAATGTGATTTTCTGTGAGCGAGAAGAAATGTGGAGGTTGAAGAGCAGAGCAATCTGGCTTCAGTGTGGAGATGAGAATACAAAAAAAATTCAAGCTTTTGCTAAGGGGAGAAAATTTTCCAATTCTATTTGGGAGTTGTTTTCGGTAGATGGGGAACCGGTGTCCAGTTTTGATGGGATGGCTGATATGGGTGTGAGATATTTTGGGGATTTATTCTCTGCACAACCTGGAGCTAATATTGTTGAGGTAATTCGGGTGGCACAGCTTTTTCCCTGATTTGTGGATGAGGAGGAAAACAGGATGTTGATGGGGGAAGTTTCGAAGGAGGAGCTGTCTCGGGTGCTACACTCGTTTCAAAAAGATAAAATTCCGGGGCCTGATGGTTGGCCTGTCGAATTCTTTTTGGGTTTCTTTGACTTCTTCGGGGAGGAGCTCTTGTCAGTTGTTGAGGAATCTCGTAAGGCTGGGTTTATACATGGCCCGCTCAATACTAATTTTATTGCTATTATCCCAAAAGTGGATAAACCTACAAGTTTTGAGGATTATAGGCCCATATCACTTTGCAATTGTATATATAAGATCATTTCTAAGGTTATTACAAAGAGACTCAAATCTGTATTGTCCCAAAATATATCTAGTGAGCAATTTGGGTTCCTGGAGGGACGTCAAATTCATGAGGCCATTGGAGTTGCTCAGGAAGGTCTACATACTTTGAAAGTTTAGAAACAGAAAGGAGCAGTGATCAAGATTGATCTCTCAAAGGCTTATGATCGGGTCAGTTGGCTTTACCTTAGGATGCTGCTTACACATCTGGGTTTCTGTTATGAATTTGTAAGATGGATTATGGCTTGTATCAGTACGGTTAGTTTTGCAGTCCTCATTAATGGAGCTGCTAACCCTTTCTTCGATGCGGGAAGGGGTCTTCGACAAGGGTGTCCTCTTTCGCCCCTGTTGTTTCTTCTTGTTGCTGAAGGTCTCAGCCACTTTATTTTGGCTTCAAAAGCGGAAGGGACTTTCCGTGGCACTGCCATTTCCCAGGTATTGTATATAACACATCTCCTTTTGTTGATGATATTATGATTTTCACTAATGGGTCGAGACAGGATATTGATAAGGTGTCTGAAGGACTAACTCTTGTTCAAGCTGCTGCGGGTATGGTGGTAAATATTGAAAAATCCACTATATCATGCTCGAACTTATCTAACCAGGAGACACACAGAATTGCTCTTCGTTTGCCTTTTTGAATTATGGATTTGGATGCTAGGATAAAGTATCTGGGGTTTTTCTTAAAACCAAACTCTTACCTGAAGGCAGATTGGCAATGGTTATTGACAAAATTGGAAAAAAGACTTCAAAGTTGGAGTCAAAAATGGCTCTCTAGGGCTGGGAGACTGGTTCTGGTAAAATCTGTTTTGGAAGCGATACCAATCTACCGGATGTCTCTTGCATGGTTGCCTAAGGGGATCCTTGAATAGATTCGGAGGCTGTGTTTTTCTTTTTTGTGGAGAGGTAAGAATGATCATAGGTCTATGGTGTGGGTGAGGTGGGAGCAAATTGTTGTTCCAAAAGCATTGGGAGGGTGGGGGTTAAAAAATATTTTCCTATTTGCAAAGGCATTAGGAGCAAAAGTTTCATGGAGACTTATTCATACACAGAGTCTCTGGACTCGTGTGGTGTATCATAAATATATTACTCCCTTGACTCTCATTGAATGGATTCGGTTGGCGGACAAATCTCGGACAAATTGCTCAGTGGTCTGGAAAGCGGTGGTAAAGCATTTTGATTTGGTTGGCTCTGGTTTGGTGTGGAGAATAGGTAATGGAAGAATGGTTCGTATTGGGATTGATCCTTGGGTAGGTTGTGGGAGGGATCGTGTCCTTCCTATGGAGCTGAGATTACACTTGGAAGCAAGAGGGTGTTTTTTTATTGCGGATATTGAGGATCAGGAAAATTCTTCTTTATGGCATCAAGGCTGGATCAGCGCACAGAGACTTGATATTCATAATGATCTGCAGGATGCATGCGAGGGATATTTAAGGCAGTTAAGGGTTTCAAATATCAGATTGACTAATTGGGAAGATCAATTGGTTTGGGACCATCATCCTTCAGGGTTTTATTCTCCTAAACATGGTTATATTCAACTCAATGTGTTGGCTAATAACCGAGAATTGGTTTGGTGGTGGAAACAGCTGTGGAAGCTAAAATGTCTAGGTAAGGCCAAGTTACTCTTCTGGGCTATTTTGGAAAATAAAGCTCCAACATGGGACATTTTGCAAAAAATATTTCTTGAAGGTCCGGGCTTTTGTGTGATGTGCCGGAAGGCTGAGGAAACAATTCTTCATATTTTTGTACAATGTAGTTATACTCAAAATATTTGGACTGAAGTGGGAAAACATATGGGTTTCATTGGGGGGTGGGAGGGCGATTCTGCTCTCCAAGCTTTTCAAAGCTGGTGGTCAGGACAAAACTCTCTCCGAGCTGTTCCATGTATTTTCGCTTGGGGGATTTGGATAACACGCAACAAGATTATTTTTCAGGACTGTCAAATACCAATGGAGTCTGTTGTGGCTCAAATTGTTGCAATTATTCAACATTTCAGGGAACCTGAGAAGATTCTCGAGCATAGGCCTGTGCGGGAGGAATTGATTGACAAAACTCTCCCTTGGGGCTTCTTTGATGGAGCTTCTCAAGCTCGGCAATTGAAGTGTGGTGGGGGTGGAGTTCTTTACAAATCTGAGTCTCATTATTTTAACTTCTCGGTTGGATTAGGGAGGGGAACGAACAACTTTGCTGAATTAATGACACTCAGGCTTCTGCTGTTATTTGCATTGGAACAGGGTTGTATGTCTTTACAGGTTTTTGGTGACTCTATGCTTGTTATTGAATGGGCAAAAGAGACTGTTCAGTGCCATGTGATGTTACTTTTACCTATTCTAGAGGAGGTGTTACACATAAAACAACAGTTTAATTATATTTCTTTTACACATGTTTTTAGGGAACAGAATGGGGTGGCTGATCAGTTATCTAAGGAAGCGTCGCAGCGGCATATAGACTTTGGCATATGGAAGATAACTGAACACTCTCGCGTGGGTTCATCCAGCTATTATCATCGGTCGTTTTATGATACAGTTTTGGTACAGCATTGAGCTTTGGTTCAGTTTTTGTGACCTGTCAACTACTCTGATTTGGGTTTTGATCTCTATTTTTGTATGAAGCTGGTATGCTTATATATTTTACAGTCTGGGTTCTAGTCAGCAAATTTTTGAAATGGATTTACTGTCCAGATTTAGGGACTGTATAAGTATATTTTACAGTTTGGGACAAATTAGTAAATTTATGAATTTTCTGTGATGTATTAAGCTACAGACTGCATTTTGGGTTATTGTATCGAGCTATCCAGCTTCGGCCGTCCCATGATACAGATTGGTTCAGCATTGAGCTTGTTGTACTTCCAACTACTCTGATTTGTAGATTTTAAGGACTGCATATACTCTGATTGTATCGAGCTGATATATTTACAGTTATTTTCTATTGATATAAGCTACAGACTGCATTGGGCTGCTTTAGGATACAGTTTGGTTTATATTTCATAGTCTGGGTGCTAGACAGCAAATTTTTGAAATGGACTTACAGTCCAGATCTTGTGACTACATCTACTTTGATTTGGGTTATTGTACTGAGATGATATGCTATAGCTGATAGTATTTATGCTATTACAGGCTGGGATATTTTTGTAATTTTTTGGTTATGATATTCTGTGCCAGATAATATGTGACAATGTAGGGATCCTAGTTGATCCTCTTACATGTGCAGATGTAATTTTGTTCCATTTTGAAATAAAATTACGAATTTTTTCCAAGGAAAAAAAATAATTATGATAAATAAAATTTATTTTTAAACCTAAGTAAATGACTATTTAAAATATAAATAGCTACACTATGGTTCTACTAAGTGTATGCAATGGTTGCCATACACAATTTTAAGTGTCTGGGCTTATAATAAGCGCTATGCCTAGATAAGGAGTATATTACTAAGAAACTAATAAGTAGTAATAGGTAGTATATCGCTTAGAAATTAAAACCAATTATTTTGAGAATATTGAATCATTAAGCTTTTACTGTGGAATAGTATAGTTTTGAAATTCTGTTAAAAAAATAAAGATAAACATTTAAATATATAAATATAATTTTTTGATTTTTTTTTATTAAAAGAAAAACTAACAAAAAAAATTATATATACAAATTATATTTTTAATTTTTTTTTATATTTTTCTTTATTAAAAAAAATACTAACACAATATTATATTATATATATAAATTATATTTTTAGTTTTTTATATCAGCATTATATAGGTATATTTTATTTAATTTTCTTCTATTGAGAAAACTAAAATATACATTAATTTTTTTTTTATAGTTTTAGTTTTTATCTTAGCATAGTATGTAGTTATATTTAATTAAATTCTTCAAATGTAATATCAAAATTTTTCAATTATAATTATTTTTATATAAGAATAAAATTGTAGTTTAGAATTTTTTATAATTTGAACATTAAATAAATAAGCTTTAAATCCATATTTATTAAATATATTTTTTATTAAAAAAACTTAAAATATTTCTTTTGATTTTATTTTTATTTATAAATATAAGTATCTTTTATTTTATTTTATTTTTGTATATATAAGTATCTTGTCCTTATGAAACTTATGAGCGAAACTAATTTCATTGCTCAAGTTATAAAAAATATGATTAAAATATTATATATACAAAATTTTCATTTTTTAAAATAAAAAATAAATTAGGCTTATTTTAACAATTATTTGTTGTAATTAATATTTAATTAAACACATTGCATAGTTATATTTAAAAAACTATTCATAAGTTGAACTATAAATATATGATTGGTACTTAAGTATATATGATGAGAACTTGGGAATAGGAATATAACTTAGATAGGAAGATAACCCTTTATCTCACAATGAGGTGCGATGGCGCTCTGCGGGAAGGGAGCGGTGTGCGAAGGAGCCTACGGGAAGAGAGAAGATTGTGAAGAAGCGAAGGCGAGTGGGGCCACAGATTTTAATTTTTTCACCCTCTGCTCACAATTATTGAAATCACAAACTCGGGGAAAATATGATTTAGTGCAGAAAAGACCCGACACACGTTCGTTCACCAGCTGAGTGCAAAATCAAGGAGGGCGCAATGTACCTTGATCAGGTGGACTAGGAACCAGATACACAGAGTGGATCCATCTTCTGCACAAAGCAGAAAGTGCATTGTACGAAGGGGTTATGGGAAGCGCAAGAAGAAAACTCGCCACATATAGAACTTATGCCACCCAACGCAATCATGATAGAAGACGCTCCAAAATCTCGTGCGAATGACATCACCCAGACGAATTCCTCAAGTGAAAGTAAGGCAGGAAAGACCAAAGGAATTAGGCTGAAGAAAATCTGCACGGAGCTTACAGTTGGGAAGGACATATAGAATAAATCCCATAATATTTGAATCTGGCATTAATAGGGAGATTATGCGGGAAGATGCCAGGAAGAGACACGGTGATGTTGTGGATGGAGTCTAACTAGAGTGAAATTCTGGGATATACACCTAATTTTCACGTCCTCCCACGAGGATGGTTTTACTCAAATTATGACAAGAGGAAGATGGCCAAAAATTCTTAGAATGACAATGGCAATGGGGATCGTTAGGCCTAATTCTAAAGAATTGGAGGGTAGATTTCATTGCAAAAAAGGAGCCACATAACCAACAGCAGGTCTAGGGCATTTTACCGGGTCTACCAATGGTTTTTTGGCAAGAATGAATCTTGGAGGCGATAGGCAACAAGTTAGGGAAATTTTTCACCCTAGAAAAGGATTGGGAAACAAAAATAGATCATAGGTGCACAAGATTTCTGGTCAAATTAGATATGATGGAAGGTCTTTACGACGAACTAGTAATAGTAATTCATGGTAGCATATGCACAAAAAGACAGGATTATTGGAAGATTTTGTTCAGGTGTTACAACTTCCTCAAGGTTGGACATCTGCAGAAAGATTGCTTTGTGCGCAAGGAGATCCCTCGGTTCAAAAAAGTGTGCGTAAAAAAGACTTCCAACAAGCCCATAATTGATACAATAGAAGGTGATAAAAATGTGAAAGGTGGTGAAGGAAAGACGTCGATGAAGCCTCGGGTTGATAGGTGCATAGAAAAAGGGAAGACCCAATCGAGCAGAAAATCACCGGTCACAAAGGGGGACCACACAGATGGACAACTCATCAACACTGCATCGAGCGGGACTCAACAGCACGAAACGTCATCTCTAGAAAATAGAGGTACTAATATTGTTACTCCAATTGTTAATCCTTTGTGTTTAATTAATAAAGAAGTAAATGAGAGCTTAATGTATCTAAAGACTATTTTAAGCTCCTCTTCTCCACGAAAAGCAGAAATGCTAGCTCCAAAAATCCAGATAGGACAGAGGAAGGAGTATAATCTAAGATCAAAAAAACTTCAGAAGGAAGAGGAGGAATGCGTCTCAACCGAGGGACTAGCACTCAATCCTCCTCAAAAAAATCAGGTCAGAAGAAAATCACAGCTCTCAAAGGCACAAAAACAAGTGGTTTTGGATGTTAAACAAGGAAGGCAATCAACAATAACTTGGGCTCTTAGAGTGGAAATGGCCCCAAGTAGGGATCCTTAATGATAATCCTCTCCCTCAATGCTAGGGTGCTAGGGGGGCCTCCAAAAAAATTTCACTTAAAAGGTTGGTATCCAACATAAATCCGACAGTACTGTTAATTCAAGAAACTATGATGGAAGGAAAAAGGGCTGAGAAAGTAGTCAGTGAGTGTGTTAAGGAAAGGAGAATGGAACGCATAGACATTGATGGACATTCCAGAGGTATACTAACCGTAGGGAGCCCAGAAATGAAGATGATATCAGTGACGCGATATGGCTCAGTGTTAGGGACACTGTTGGAGGACGAAGAGACAGGATTAAGTTACACAATTCTGAATGTCTATGGGCCTTTCTATGACAGGAAATTTTTTTGGGAATTCGTTGGAAATTCTAGTGATCTGGAACAGACAAATGTGATTTGGGGGGGAATTTAAATATGGCCCTCTCTTTGAATGAGATATGGGGGGAAATTTCAGAAGAGATGCTTTGAGTTCCTTTTTCAATTTCTTTTTCAAACATAAAGGATTGGTAGATATATCTCCTTTGAAGCTTAAGCCTACATGGAGAAACAAAAGAGGCGGAGATCAAGCAATATCCCAGACATTAGATCGTTTCTAGGTAGCAGAAAATCTAGTTAATGAACAGCTGCTTATACAATCTACAATTGGAACATGAGGAAACTCATATCATTGACCAATAGTTTTAAAAATTAGGGTTCCTGAAAAAATCCTCTATCACCCTTTAAATTCAATCCCCAATGGCTGGCAGAGGAGGATTACAAAACCCTAATATTGAATGCATGGAAACCACTGAAAGAAGTTCAGAATCCCTCATTTATGCAACAATTTGTTGAAAATATGGCAATGATGAAAAAAATCTCTAAGGAATGGGACAAAAAGCACAGAACAATCCAGCAAAAGAAGCTTTCGGGGGTGGAAAAGAAAATTGAAGAACTGTATGACAAAAATAAGGAGGGTGTTTTCATTATAGAAGAAATAGGAATCCTAAAGCAATTAGAAGGGAGAAAGGATTCACTACTGTTGAAGGAGGAACATAAGTGGAGATTAAAAAGCAGGGCACTTTGGCTAGAAGAAGGATATCGAAACACTAAATACTTTCACAGATTTGCCTCACATAGAAGAAGCATAAACACAATACTTGAAATCAGGACAAGCCAAGGTAATATGGTTAACCTGACGGATGTCCAATAACATAAAGCTTGGAGGTGATTGGATTATTTCCCAGGCTAATAACAAACGAAATGAACAAAGAATTAACCAAAAATCTTACGGAGAAGGAGATACAACAGGTTCTGCTTTCCTTCCAAAAAGAAAAATCCCAGGCCCATATGGCTTCACATTGGAGTTCTTCCTAGGTTTTTATGATAAAATAAAGGAGGATATATTGGCAGTGGTTAAGGAGTCACGGAAATCATGGAAAGTTTTTGGAAGCATTGATTCAACCTTCATAAATTTGACTCCAAAAAAGCAAAAAACAGAATCCTTTGATGACTTTAGGCCAATATCATGTTGTAATACAATATATAATGTGATAGCAAAGGTAATCGCACTAAGATTAAAACCCATTCTGAGTGAGGTTGTAATAGAAGAACAATTTGGTTTCCTACACAATAGACAAATTCATGATGGAATTTCGCTAGCTCAAGAGGCAATTCACACCATCAAAAAAGAAAAGCAATGTGCTTTCGCCCTCAAGCTAGACCTCTCAAAAGCATACGATAGAGTAAATTGGGCCTTTGTAAGGCTGCTACTGATTCAAATAGGAATGGCGTTGGAAATGGTTGACTGGGTCATGGGATGCATTCAATCAACCTCTTTCGTGGTACTGATCAATGGATCACCCTCAAGGTTTTTTCGCCCTACAAGAGGGATTAAGCAAGGGTGCCCCCTCTCACCCTTTGTATTCCTATTAGTTGTTGAAGCTCTGAGCCAATTAATACATAATGCCAAAAATGGTAGAAGGATCAAAGGGGTAAAAGTAACCAACACGGAAGAAGTCACTCATAAACTATTTGTAGATGGTGTACTTCTAATTGGAGAAGGTTCAGAGGAGAAGCTTAGGGTCTATGCCTGTTTACTTGGTAAATACAAGAGGGAAACAGGGATGATGATAAACATAGGAAAATCAAGCTTGACCCACAATGAATTCACATAAGATTTGGCTCAACAAGCAAAAGAGATAACACCTTACCAAACCGTCACAATGACAGAAGGTTTCGAGTATTTAGTTTTTTTTCTAAAACCAAACTGTTGTGCTTTTCAAGATTGGGTATGGCTGTATAAGAAATTTGAAGCCCGAATTCAGCGTGGACCAATAGATTCCTCTCCAAAGGAGGCAGATTGGTATTACTTAAAGCAGTATTACAAAGTATCTTGGTTTATTGGGCATCAATTTCTTACATCCCCAAAGATATCTTAACAGAAATAAGGAATAAGTGCTTTTCATTCCTTTGGACAGCCAGTAAACAAATCGAAGGAATACCGCTGGCAAGGTGGACAACCGTATCTCTTCCAAAAGAGCTAGAAGGATGGGAAATAAAAAACCCTGTGTTATTTTGTAAAGCCCTGGAAGCAAAGTCTTTGTGGTGATTAGTACAAAATCCAGGCTCAATATGGGGCAGGGTATTGAGCTCTAAATATAAACCCAGACACCTCAATAATCAAATGGTTCAGGAACCCCAACAAAACTCATAAAAATGGGTTAGTATGGAAAGCAGTGGTTTTTGCTTTTCCATTAGTAGGGAAATTGACAGCTTGGAGAGTAGGCAATGGAACAAGTTTAAGGTTGGGTGAGGACTAGTGGGCAGGAGCAAGACAGGAATACAATTTATTAGATTTTGTACTAACACAGCTAAGGGCTCAAAGGATCCATAATATAGAGGATGTGCAAGCTCAACAACCTCAACAAAAGGGAAGAGTGGGTTGGAAAGATGGACAAGATCTGAGAATGGTAGGGGAAGATGCAGAGGAGTGGAACAAATATGTGAACAATCTGGTTGCAAGCTTTGTACAGCTAGATGAGGACGAACAGGATAAACTAATATGGACTAAGAATGTAGTGAATGGGGAGTTTACATCCAAGATGGGTTATGAAGCAACCATTTTTGAACAGACAGAAAGGGAAAAAAGGTGGTGGTGGGGAAAAAATTGGGAAATTAACAGCCCTTTGAAAACCATCATAACATTTTGGTTAGCAATGAGTAACAAATTACTAACATGGGAAAATTTGAGGAAAAGAGGATTTAAAGAAACAAGTATTTGTATACTGTGCAAATCAAGTGAAGAACTATCCTCTCATTTGTTTAGCTCTTGTCCTTATGCAGGAGATGTATGGACCAATGCAAAAAGGATGATCATGAACTGTGAAGCTACCTTGGAACAACACGCACAGAATTGGTGGCGGAACAAAGGGGTATGTTGTTTCGATGCATTCCCTACCCTCTTTATGTATAGCATTTGGGAAGCTCCTAATAGAGCAATTTTCAAAAACCTTTGGACCCCTTATGATATAACATCCATGTTGTTGGTTCATAAAACGTAGGGACATAAAACAGTGCCCAAAACAAACAAAAGACATGTTGTACCTGCGCTATATATAAACAAAATCCAACCATTGGATTTTTTCGATGGCGCAAGTCAAGGAAATATGCCACTAGGAGGAGCAGTAGAGATCATTTATCTCTCTGAACACAGGAAAATATCCATCAAATTTGGCATGGGACATGCTTCTAATAGCAAAGATAAACTATCATCCTTATGGACAGTCTTGAAGATTTCCAAGGAGAAGCAAGTTCCAAGAATACACATTTTTGGTGATTCAAAAATGGTGATCGATTGGGTAAATAACAAAAGCAATATTAGAGCTCCACATCTTCATTATCTGCTAAAATAAATACATGCCTTGAAGCCCTCCTTTGAATTGGTATCTTTCTCTCATATCTATTGATGCAGGAGCATCCATCTCAGCCTGATGAATCTGCATCCAGCTTAGACTTCAAGTCAACCTGCCATGTAATCGCTTCTGGAAGGATTGAATTTGTTGTTAGACAGATATGGTTAGTTTTAATTTGTAATAAGTGGTGGTATTCCCTTGTTCTCCTTGATCCCTGCGTGGAATTCATCAAGGATAGATCTGTGCTGATAGGGTTTGCTTTTATTAGGTTCTCAGATCCAGCTTAGTTGGATCAGATTGGTTTATTGATTGTTATAAAACATTGAATGAATGTGTTAGAAAGCCATGAAGGAGGCACGCACAGAAGAGTGAAGCAGGAGTGATCAAATAAGAGTTCTCTGTGTGTAATTGCATTTTCACAAATTTGAATAAAGAATAGAGGATCAGACTCTGTGTGTGTTTTAATGAACTCCATATCTTGATTCATCTCGTATTCACTCCTTGTAACTATGTGTATGAAATATGTGGTTTTGTGTTACCTAATTTTCGAATCACAGAAGAAATTGATCCTTTCAATGATCAATTTGGCAAAATCATGAAGACAAATCTTTGAGAAGATTGAATGGATGGGAACGATCTTGACGAAGATCGACGGTCACAATTCATTTCCACAGCAAATCCACAAAGTTTGATCATGATCCACACTTGGAATCAGATCGAGGATTGAGAACAAATTTGAAGTAGATCAACGATGGGGAAGAGCTGTTGTGTGGAAGCTAGAAGCCAGGAATGTAGAAAATCTCGTTTAAAAACATTGAAAATCCAAGTTTTGCTTTCTGAACCGGAAAGGCAGAAGCTCGGAAGTGTAGGAACCTTAGTTCCGAAAGATTGGAAGGTTGAAGTTCTGCTTTTTGAACTGGAAAGGCGGAAGTGCAGAATTAGAAGAGTGTTAAATCCTCGTTTCGAAAAATTGTCAAGCGACGTTCCGCTATCCAGACCAAAATCGGAGGTGTGGAATTGGAAGTGCAGAAGTGAAGAAATTGTTGTTTGCAGGAGTTGAAATTCCAATTTCCATGTCCCACTAAAATGCGAAAAGACACATGCAGAAGGTCAAGTGTAGAAAGGAGGAAATCCCAGTGTGGAAGAGAATGTGTGGAAACCTAAAATTCCGCTACAGAAGAAAGTTAGACAGTGTGGAAAACTGTTTAACACATAAATTTTGTCCTGTTAGTTTCAGATTTCGAAGTTTTTTGAAGTCTATAACAAATTAATAACATCAGTTTTTGGTATCAGAGCAGAGTAAGGGTTATACATGAGGAGTATCAGAGCTCAATTGAGCTTGTATAAATATTCCACCGAGACGAGGACGAGCGCGTGTGGTTCCTGTAGGACATGGTCGAGGAAGACAACCTACAAAGACAGATGTAGAGAGAGACATGAGAAGACTGGAAGAAAGGATAGAAGACATAGAGAGAAAAAACCATTCAGACAATTCAGACGATAGTGATGAAGAAGAAGAAGATCCTGAAGAAGTTAGAGTCTTGAAGATGTTGATGAAAGCCAATAGCATACCAAGAGTGGAAGTACCTATGATGAAGTTAATTTAAATGTTGAAGAACTCGTGGATTGGATTAATGCTCTGAATAAATATTTTGATTTTGAAGAAATTGAAGACAAGAAGAAAGTAATATATGCGGCTACCAGAATGAAGGGACATGCAGCTATTTGGTGGGATGAGATCCAGATCCATCGAGAAAGAAGAGGTAAGTCCAAAATAAACTCTTGGGATAAGATGCTATGTAAGATTAAGAGTTAGTTTATGCCTAAGGACTATTAGTTGAATCTTATTAGACAATTACATAACCTTAGACAGAAGACCATGACTGTAAAAGAATACACATAACAATTTTTTAGATTGAGTATTAGAGTTGGACACACACAGGGAGGTCTAGAAAGAGTAGCTAGGTATATAAATGGATTAAGATATGATATACAGGATGAACTCAGTCTATTAAATTTAAAAACTGTAGAAGATGCATATCAAGTAGCTTCAAAGGTAGAAGAGAAGTTGTTAAGAAAACATAACCAGAGAAACATGGGAAAGAACATAGTAAGAGGCAGAGGATATCCTAATAGTGGGGGTAGGAATTCCAAATATGGAGTTGAGGGTATTAGCAGTCAGTCATCCCAGAGAGGAGGATTCAGAGGAGGCAGAGGAAGAGGTAGACACAGAGAGGTAAAGTGTTATACTTGTGGAGAGATTGGACATATGTCTTGTAATTGTCCAAGAAATCGGTCTTCAAGTCAGAGAAATGTGAATGTTGCAAAGGCTCAGGAAGAGTCAAAAGAAGAAACAGAAATGAATAATCCTCCAGAGGAAGGAGAATCTCTTATGTTGAAGAGAATCTTAATAAAGTCATAGAGACAAGTACATGAACCAGCCCAAAGGAAAAGTTTGTTTAGAACAAGGTGTAAGTCACAAGGTAACTGTTGTAAAATGGTTATTAATAGTGGTAGTACAGATAATTTGGTTTCCACTGAGATGGTAGAGAAGCTAGGATTGAAGAGGATGAAGCATCCCACTCCCTACAAAGTGTCCTGGTTGTAGAAAGGACATCATCTCTTGGTGAATTAGTGTAATGTGGAATTCTAGATTGGTACTTACAAATATGAAATATTATATGACATAATGCTATGGATGTATGCCATATACTCTTAGGGAGGCCTTGGCAGTATGACAGTAAAGTTGTTCATGATGGGAGGAAAAATACTTATTCTCTGGAGAAAGATGGGAAGAGACATACTCTGTCACCCTTGGAAGATGAAACAGTTCAGGAAGGTTAAAGTTCAAGTATTTTGCTGATGTTTGGCAAAGAACTGTTGCAAGAAATTTAGAAAGAGGAGGATCTACATTTTTCCCTTGTTGGTAAACCAAAGGTAATTTTAATTTCTACAAATTTAGATAATTTTCCTATTGAAGTTAAAACTTTGCTTGATGAGTATGCTGACATTATTGTGGATGAGTTTCCAAATGCTTAACCCCCCGTAAGAAGTATTAGTCATCACATTGACTTAATACCTAGTGCAAGTTTACCAAATAAAGCAGCATACAGATTAACTCCTCAAGAAAATGAACAAATCAAACAGCAAGTGCAGGAGCTATTCGAGAAAGGATTGGTGAAAGAAAGTTTGAGTCCTTGTGCAGTACCCATTGTAGTTAGTCCAAATAAAGATGGTGGGTGGAGAATGTGCACCGACTCCAGGGCAATCAATAAGATCACTATCAGGTATAGATTCCCTTTACCCAGAATTGATGATCTAATGGATTGTTTAAGTGGTTCAAGATATTTTTTCAAAATATATTTGAAAAGTGTATATCATCGTATCAGGATAAGGGAAGGGGATGAATGGAAAACAACATTTAAAACTAATGATGCTTTATGTGAATAGTTATTGATGCCATTTGGGCTTACTAATGCACCTAGTACCTTCATGAGATTGCTGAATGAGGTTTTAAAATAATTTACTAGAAAGTTTGTGATAGTGTATCTAGATGACATTATGATTTTCAGTCAAAATAGAGAGGAGCATTTAGGGCACCTTAAGTTGGTGTTGAGAAATTTGCAAAAAGAGAAGTTGCTGATACATTTGAAGAAGTGTAGTTTCCTAAAGAAAGAGTTAGTTTACTTGGGATTTGTGGTTTCAGAAGAAGGACTGAAAATGGATTCTGACAAGGTACAAGCAATTTTAAATTTGCCAATCCCAAAGAATGCTTATGAGGTAAGAAGTTTCCATGGACTTGCTAGTTTCTATAGAAAGTTCATTAAGAATTTTAGTCAGATTTGTGCCCCTTTGATAGATACTTTCAGAAGAAGTAGACAACCTTTCAAATGGACAGAAGAAGCTGATAGGAATTTTAAATTGTTGAAGAAAAAGATAACTAAGAAGCATATCTTAGCTTTTCCTAGTTTTGACGAAGTTTTTCAAGTGGAAACAGATGCTAGTGGAACAATAGTGGGAGTAGTTTTGAGTCAAGAGCAGAGGCTAGTGGCATATTTCAGTGAGAAATTGAATGACGAAAAACATAAATATTCTTCATATGATAAAGAATTATATGTTGTTGTGCAGGCTCTTAAAAAGTGGAGACATTATTTGATGCCTAAGGAATTTGTGTTGTATTCTGACAATCATGCTTTGCAGTTCATAAATAGTCAGCCAAAATTGAACCAGAGATATGTTAAATGGGTAGAATTTTTGTAGAACTTTACCTTTGTCATCAAACATACAAGTGGTAAGTCTAATAAAGTTGTTGATGCTTTAAGCAGAATAAATCTAGTATTGCAAGAAGTTAAGGTCAGTACTTTGGTATTTGAAAACTTGATTGATATGTATAAAGAAGATTTAGATTTCAAGGACATATATGATGCCTTTAGAAATCCAGTTACCCATAATAGAAGCCAATGGTTAGATTATATGTTGCAGGAAGGTTTGTTATTCAAGGATAGTAAATTGTGTATTCCAAAATTTTCAATGAGAGAGAATTTGATTCAAGAAAAGCATAGTGGAGGTCTATCAGGACATTTTGGACAAGACAAGACTTTTTCTCAGGTGATTAATTTTTACTTTTGGCAAAAGATGCAACATGATGTGAAGAAATTTGTTGAAAAATGCAGAATCTATCAACATGCAAAATGGAGAAGTCAGAACACAGGATTGTATCAACCCTTGCCTATTCCAGCTAGGCCTTGGGATTCCATAAGCATGGATTTTGTTTTAGGTTTACCTAGAACTCAGAGAGGTCATGATTCAATGTATGTTGTGGTAGATAGATTTTCCAAAATGGCTCATTTTATTGCATGTAAGAAGACTAATGATGCAACCAATATTGCTAACCTATTCTTTTATGAAATTGTAAAGTTGCACGAATTGCCTTTGAGTATTGTGTCTGATAGAGATACAAAGTTTGTTGGTCATTTTTGGAGAACTCTATGGAATAATTTGGGGACTAATCTCAGTTTCAGTTCTGCTTATCATCCTAGGACTAATGGTCAGACTGAAGTGGTAAATAGGATCTTCGGAAACATACTGAGAAGTCTTGTGTATGAACATCCAAAATAGTGGGATTTGGATTTAGCCCAGGTTGAGTTCACATACAATGATTCGCCCAACAAAAGTACATGTATGAGTCCTTTTTAAATTTTCTATGGGATACATCCAAGGGGTGTATATCAACTTAGAGATTTGGGAAAACAAGAAAAAACAAGTGCATAGTGTGAATACTTTGCAATTATTATGCATGAGTTGCAGGAGAATATCAAGAAGGGATTACAAGAAAGTGTAGAAAAGTATAAACAGAGAGTAGACTTGAAGAGAAGAGAAGTAAAATTTCAGGTCGGAGATTTAGTAATGGCCTATCTTAAAAGGGAAAGGTTCCCTAAAGGAACTTATAATGAATTAAAGCTTTAAAATATTGGACCTTGTAATGTCTTAAGGAAGTTTTCTACAAATGCTTATGAGATTGAACTTCCTTCTGACCTTCAAATTTCACCAATTTTTAATGTTTCATATTTATATCCTTTTAGAGATGCAGGTATCCAAATAGATGGTGCAACTTCATATGGAGATGATTCAACTATAGATTGGCAAGGACAAATTCCATAGAAATAAAAACCTCAGAATGAAGCCATTCTCGAAAAAAGAATCCTATAGAAAACCAAGAATAAAGAAATCCTTCTTTCAATAATTGGTCAAATGGAGAAATCAACCTATTGAAGATCCAACCTAGATGATGGAGCAAGAAATTTCCAAGTACACTGTGTGTAGGAGAAGTAATAAATCCTTAGTACCTTAGTTTAACTCCTTATTCAATCTTATTGCATTTTTGCATTAATACACTAAGGTTTTTTACTTAGGGTGCTTAGTTGGACCAATAACCAGCTAAATTGGTGCATTCACACCCACATGAGTGCTCCAGCTCAGTCAACCATCCACATGTGTGCCCTAATTGCTGGTGCAGTCCCATTCATTGAATGTGGACAATTTTGTTGACTAGGAGCACTAGAGGTAGATTTTTCCCAATTTTGGGCTGGTTTGGTGCATTTAATGGCACCTAGGGCCTTTAACCCACCTATTTTTCCACACCCACACATGTCAAGGTGTTATGATGACCCCATGTCACCTCGTCCACATACAAACAACAATTCGTGACTGTTTGGGCTGAATTGTCGCTCCATTGGTCCACCTAGGGGGGATTGAGATCAAATCTCATCATGACATTTGTACCTTCCAAATTGGATGCCATAGCCACTTGAATTTTGTCCAATGTATTATAAATGTGTAACATAACATATAAATGATGTATGATAATAATATGGTCAACAATTAGCACCATTCACATGTGTTATTCCAGTTATTTTTTGTCTCCTTGTTGATTCTCTTGCACATTTTGTCAAACACTTCACGAGTGAATAATGCTCTAGCTCCTAGATCTGATTAAGAAGTAAATTATTACATGGTATCATAGCTAGTTAGAGCTGCAAACAAATCTTGTGAGGTTTGAGTTGTTGTTTAGGGCATATTTCCAAAAAACTTAAGTGTTTGCTTGTAGGTTTAACAACATTTTTGTCACAAATTGTGCAAGCAGGATGGAGCAAACTCGAGCTCTGCTTACTCCATTCAATTATTTTGAGTGGAATGCCTAGATGGTCATCCAGTTGAGGTCCAAGGGCCTCTACCAGGTCACCATGGGAACTAAGAACGAACCAAATTCTACTGTGGAGAAAGTTAAGTATTTTAATAGGCTTGATGAGGCCTTTGGTATGCTCTACCTCGGCACTTCAAGAGAAATTATCTTTCACATAGAAAGTATTGGAACACCAAATGAATTTTGGGTCAAGTTTGAGTCACTATTCGGGAAGACAGATGAAATGAGAGGCCATCATCTTGAGAATGAGCTAATCTCACTAAGCCCAGCTCACTACGAGACCATTGAAGACTTCTTCACTAAGTTTAAAGTGCTAGTAATTTAGCTAAAGAAATGTAGCATAGAGAAGAAAGATGATCATCTTATCTTATCCATCCTTTTTAAGTTGGGGTCGGAGTATTCTGTGTATGTTTCGACATTTCACTCTAGCAAACTTACAACTAGAAATTGGAAGATGCCTGTGCTAACAGATTTCATGGAGTCTTTGACTCAGGAGCAAGACAAGCTCATACAAATGGGTACCATCAACAAATCCAAGGATCAAGCCCTTATTGATGGTGTATCAAATCAATCCCAGATCAAGAAGAGAGATTTGAAGCAAAGGGATAAAGAGAAGAAGGAATCAAGCTCAGAAATATCTAGTTCTACTGATTGGAGCTCGAGATCCAGGAGGAGGAAAAACAAAAGAGAAATACCCACATGTGATTATTGCAAAGGTTCACATCTTAAGAAAGCTTGCTTCAGAAATAAAATGGACATCGTGACCAATATCCTTGACAAGAACCTGATATATCAGAACTTGAAACCTCCATCCCTTCCTTGAAAAAATTCCCAGTCGGTTCATCAAAGCTTCCTCCCAAAACTAGTCATTTTTCACTAGCTTTTGATGTGCCTTTTGAAATCTATTTCCGAATCCATTCAGATATTTCCATTTCTAATTTTGAAGATGATATACAGGCCTTATATACAACCTATGACAGTCATTGACTCATTTCCCCAACCATCTCATGAACAAAAGGCCCATCAACCCTCAAGTTCACTAGTTGGAAATTCAGAAAATTGCATAGTTTCCAATGCTATGTCTCTTGTATATGTTGTTGTTATGTCTTGTATGTCTTTCATTGGTTGGAAAGCCATATCATTGGCCTTCATGAGACTTGTGTTCCATATCTATGGACTTTCCTTCACCACCCATGGTTCGAATCTCAAGTCTCCATACCTTCCAGGTTCGCTCAATTGCAATTGTGATCTAGTTGCTCACTCTTCTCTTCCTATGGATCCATTCGCTCATGGAGACACCATACCTCTGATATTTTCTGCTGTGTATGACATATATTCTGATATTTCAGAGCCTCATGAGCTTTGTTACATATTTGTGAAGGTTCTTTATCAAATTGGGAGAAAGATTCATGGTTTTATTCATGATACGACAACTACACATAATGCAGATTTTGTTGAATCTTTTGATGTTATTTGGGAAAGAGTTTGCAGAGATATATTTTCCATGCCTGATTATGATATTAAATTAGAGTATGCTTGCATCAATATACATTCTTATGATGCCCCTCCATCATGAAATGATGACCATCAAAGGGCCTCTCCACATGATCTTTGTATGCATTGATGCATGATCTTGGCATCCACAACATCTTCACCAAGTCCATCACCAAGAAGTTATTCTTTCAGCTCATTCAAGTGAAGAAGAGGACATGCTGAAGACATTATTTTTTTATCTCTGTCATATCCATTTTTGAGGGGAGGTTTTGTCCCATGGAGTTTTCCTCCTTACCTCAGTTACATGGATCAAAAAACGTTGTTGTAAAAGGTGACTTGTGCCTTAGTTGCCAAGGCCTTAATAAATATTTCTAATTAAATTGTACAAAGTTTGGATTAAGGGGGGGTGTAGGAGCAGTAATACATCCTTAGTACCTTAGTTTAACTCCTTAGTCAATCTTATTGCATTTTTGCATTAATACACTAAGGTTTTTGACTTAGGTTGCTTAGTTGGACCAATAACCAACTAAATTGGTGCATTCACACCCACATGAGTGCTCCAACTCATTCAACCATCCACATGTGCTCCCTCGTCATTGTTGGTGTGCTCACATTCATTGAATGTGGACGATTTTGTTGACTATGAGCGCTAGAGGTAGATTTTTCCCAAGTTTGGGCTGATTTGGTGCATTTAATGCTGCCTAGGGTCTCTAACCCACCTATTTTTCCACACCCACACATGCTAAGATGTTATGAAGACCCCATTTCACCCCATCCATGTCCACACAACAATTTGTGACTGTTTGGGCTGATTTGTGGCTCCATTGGTCCACCTAGGGGGGATTGAGGTCAAATCTCATCATGACATTTGTACCTTCCAAATTGGCTACCAGAGCCACTCGAATTTTGTCCAATGTATTATAAATGTGTAACATAACATCTAAATGATGTATGATAATAATATGATCAGCAATTAGCACCATTCACATGTGTTATTCCAGTTATTATCTTTCTCCTTGTTGATTCTCTTGCACATTTTGTCAAACACTTCATGTGTGAATATTGTTCTAGCTCCTAGATCTGATTAAGAAGTAAATTCTTACACTATGCAATCTGAAGATGTAATGAAGAATTATTTTCTTCCCCAGGAGTATGATGAATCTGCATCCAGCACAAACTTCGAGTCAACCTGCCATGTAATCAATTCTAGAAGGATTGAATTCATTGTTAGACAGATAGGGTTAGTTTTAATTTGTAATAAGTGGCAATATGCCCTTGTTCTCCTTGATCCCTACATGGAATTTATCAAGGATTGATTATTGCTGATAGAGTTTGTTTTTATAGTTAGTCGGATCTGACAGGTTTATTGATAGTTATAAAACATTTAATGAATGTGTTAGAAAGGCATGAGTGAGGCACACACAAAATAGTGAAGCATGAGTTATCAAATAAGGGTTCTCTGTGTGTAATTGAATTTCCGCAAATTTGAATAAAGAACAGAGGATCAGACTCTGCATGTGTTTTAATGAACTCCATATATTGATTCATCTCGTATTCACTCCTTGTAACTCTATGTATGAACTCTTTCATTTCGTGTTACCTAATTTTTGAATGATGGAAGAAATTGATCCTTTCAGTGATCAATTTGGTGAAATCACGAAGACAGATATTGGAGAAGATAAAATGAAGGGGAACCATCTTGACGAAGATCGACATTCACAATTCATTTCCGCAGCAAATCCACAAAATTTGATCGTGATCCAGACACATCAATAATCAAATGGTTCAGGAACCCCAACAAACTGATAAAAATGGGTCAGCAGGATGGAAAGCAATGGTTTTGGATTTTCCATTAGTAAGCAAATTGACAGCTTGGAGAGTAGGTAATGGAACAAGTTTAAGTCTGGGGGAGGACCAGTGGGCAGGGGCAGGCGAGGAATACAAGTTATCAGATTTTGTACTAACACAGCTAAGGGCTCAAAGGATCCATAAGCGAGCGGATGTGCAATCTCAACAACCTCAACAAAAAGGAAGAACGAGTTGGAAAGACACACAGGATTTGAGAATGGTAGGGGAAGATGCAGGGGAGGGGAACAAATATGTGAACAATCTAGTTGTAAGCTTTGTAAAGCTAGATGAAGATGAACAGGATAAACTGATATGGACTAAGAATGCAATGAATGGGGAGTTTACATCCAAGAAGGGTTATGAAGCATCCATTTTTTAACAGACGGAAGGGGGAAAAAGGTAGTGGTGGGGAAAAAAATGGGAAATTAACAGCCCTTTGAAAACCATCATAACATTTTAGTTAGCAATTAGTAACAAATTACTAACATGGGAAAATTTGAGGAAAAGAGGATTTCAAGAACCAAGTATTTGTATACTGTGCAGATCAAGTGAAGAACAATCCTCTCATTTTCTCATCTCTTGTCCTTATGTAGGAGACGTATGGACCAATGCAGCAATGACTCTCACACAAGATAGGATGACCATGAACTGTGAAGCTACTTTGGAACAACGCGCACAGAATTGGTGGTGGAACACAGGGGTATGTTGTTTTGACGCATTCCCTACCCTCTTTGTGTATAGCATTTGGGAAGGTCATAATAGAGCAGTTTTCAAAAACCTTTGGACCCCTTATGATATAACATCCGCGTTGCTAGTTCAAAAAATGTGGGAACATAAAATAGTCCCCAAACCAAACAAAATATGTGTTGTAGCTGCGCTGTATATAAACAAAATCCAACCGTTGGCTTTCTTCGATGGTGCAAGTCAAGGCAATATGCCACGAGGAGGAGTAGTAGGCATCATTTATCTCTCTGAACACAGGAAAATATCCATCAAATTTCCATGGGACATGATACTAACATCAAAGTTGAATTATCATCCTTATGGACAATCCTGAAGATTTCCAAGGACAAGCAAGTTCCAAGAATACACATTTTTGGTGATTCAAAAATGGTGATCGATCTGGTAAATGACAAAAGCAATATCATAGCTCCACATCTTCATTATCTGCTAAAATAAATACAAGCCTTGAAGCCCTCCTTTGAATCAATATCTTTCTCTCATATCTATTGATGCAGGAGCATCCCACTCAACCTGATGAATCTGCATCCAACTTAGACTTCGAGTCAACCTACCATGTAATCGCTTCTGGAAGGATTGAATTCATTGTTAGATAGATAGGGTTAGTTTTAATTTGTAATAAGTGGCGGCATGCCCTTATTCTCCTTGATCCATGTATGGAATTCATTAAGGATCGATCTTTACTGATGGGGTTTACTTTTATTAGATTCTCATATCCAGCTTTGTTGGATCTGACAGGTTTATTGATCGTTATAAAACATTGAATGAATGTGTTAGAAAGGAATGAGTGAGGCACGCACAAAAGAGTGAAGTAGGAGTGGTCAAATAAGAGTTTTCTGTGTGTTTGAATTTTCACAAATTTGAATAAAGAACAGAGGATCAGATTCTATGTGTGTTTTATTGAACTCCATATCTTGATTCATCTCATATTCACTCCTTGTAACTCTGTGTATGAACTCTGTGGTTTCGTGTTACCTCATTTTCAAATCACGGAAGAAATTGATCCTTTTAGTGATCAATTTGGCGAAATCAAGAAGACAAATCTTGGAGAAGATCGAACGGAGGAGAATTATCTTGACGAAGATCTACGGTCACATTTCATTTTCACAGCAAATCCATAAAGTTTGATCATGATCCGCACTTGGAATCAGAGCGATGATTGAGAACAAATCCGAAGTAGATCAACAGCGGGGAAGAGCTACTGTGCAAAAGCCGGAAGCCGAGAACGTAGAAAATCCTATCTAAAAACATTGAAAATCTAAGTTCTACTTTCTGAATCGGAAAGGCGGAAGCTCAGAAGTGTGGGAACCTTAGTTTCGAAAGATTGGAAGTTTGAAGTTCCGCTTTCCAAATAGGAAAGGCGGAAGTGCGGAATCAGAAGGGCGGTAAATCCTCATTTTGAAAAACTGTCAAGCGATATTCCGCTATCCGAACCGGAATCGGAGGTGTGGAATCAGAAGTGCTGAAGTGAAGAAATTCTTGTATGCAGTAGTTGAAATTCCGATTTCCGCATCCCGCTAAAATGCAAAAAAAAACGTAGGCGAAAGGTGAAGTGCGGAAAGGAGGAAAGCCCAGTGTGGAAGGGAACGTGCGGAAACCTAAAATTCTGTTGCAAATGAAAGTTAGACACTGCGGAAAACTGTTTAACACAGAAATTTCGGCCTGTTAGTTGTAGAGTTCAAAGTTTTTTTTTAAGTCTGTAACAAATTTGTGCCATCATCTATAGAGAGCTAAACACAGAAGCAGACACATTATCAAAATTGGCTCTAGTAATTCAACCAGGATTCATTGAAGGGGAGGAACACATCAACGGTCATGTCACCAATTTCTTCATAAGAATATAAGACTCTCAAGCAATGAGATCAGGAAAAAATCATCATTTACATCTAGCAAAACAGGTTTTTATAAAAAAGCAGGATATGTTCTTTTTTCAATCTAAACTCAATAGAGGAACGAGTATACGCACTATTTTGAAACAATATCAGAGCTGGTGATCGAGGATATCAGAACCGACCTAAAAATTACAAAGTTCAAAACCCTTTGCGTAAAGCAAAAGAAGTATTCAGGTTCAACAATGTTTTTTGTAAAGACTATAATGTAAGGCCATTTAGTCTGCTATTTTTTAGTAAGAATGCTCGATGAACAATGATGTAAGTCCCTATGGACAACCTATGTTATTCTCTATTAATAAAAAGATTTATTTCTTCGAAAAAGAAAAAAATTATATATATATATATATATATGAGAACTTAAGTACTTACTCTTAAGTTTGATGATAAACAACATGCTTCCATTTTAAAACAAACAATCAAATGATAAACTTAATAATCAATTGTTTTGTTTATTTATTTATGGGAAATTACTCTAAAAAGGATGGGAAATTAGCATCCATCAGATACTTTTTATAATCATTTAGAGAGATTTATGAATTTTAATCATGATGCATTTCATAACGGGAAATGAAAGTTTAGGGTTTTTTAAGTTGGTGGTGGTGGAAGACAAGTAACGGTTTCAAGTGAATACAAATGGTTGATCCATGAATTATTTGTTTTGAAGTTGAAACCAAATCAAGGTAATTTCATTAGCAAAACTAGCGATTACATCCAAATTTTATGATGGTAACCACTAATTGCTAAGTTCATTACCCAATTCATTAAACTTTATTGAAATTTTATATTGTAATTGTAATATTTTTTGGATTGATTAAAATTTAGCAAATTTTTTAAAATATTTGTATTTTTTTCAAATTTTAATATTTTTCATTATACATTTTAAATTTAATTAGAATTATAGGATAATTAGATTGATTTATTACTTAACTCATATCATAAATAGAAGTGAGGTTAAAAGTTGGTGAGGTTTAGGGGCAATGCAATATTTCATGTTAATGGGTTTATTGAGGGAATGCCAAGCCCATTCACAAAGTCACTCTCGCTATTTAAGAAACTTTGAACTCAAATCTTATAATAAATTTTAGTGTTTCATAAACTTAACCTAAAACTTGTGAGATGTCCATTGATAACATGCCTTTGATGGATGGCTAATTTAACGACGTATTAGCTAGAAGGTTATGGTCATCGAACACTTTGATTTTTTCTTTGGGATCTTTGAATAGATGTTAACCTTCCTTGGGAATCTTCATTCGCTAAATAGAGCTTCCTTTTTTGTGGGGAGGATTTATAAATAAACGTAGTTCATTAGCTAGAAGCTTATGTTCATCAAGTTCTCTTTCTTTTTCCTTGGGATATATGAATAAAATAAACTTTTTCAACACTTTGATTTATAGGGGAATGGGCATACTTGTTAAAATGGAAACATAAGCTCTCATAAACTCCCAACAATTCTAGGGCCCCAAGAAATTGAATGGTGTGGAGTACATAACACCTTTGATTCAAAACAATGGATCAAAGGAAAAGCATTTGAGCTTACATAGCATTTGAGCGTCCATTTAAACATCCATGTGTACTAGCAAATCTCAAAACTGGGTGGACCATCTACCAAAATACCCATATTTTTAAATGATCTCAAAAAGCACTACTCATACATAATTTGAGTGTTCATGATACAACAAACAAGTTTGCCTTTATCCCAGGAATAAACAAAGAGTCACCTCATTGCATTCGACATTGGGGGATAATAATTCACAAAAAAATACTACTCTCTTTTCTTGTTCATCGCATCTACTTTTCTTCCAATTTTTTTCCTTTTAGCATTTTATTGCACCTTCTAAGAGGCAATGCTAGTTATATTATTTCTAAATACATAATTTAACAAATTTGAAAAGTTACCGATTCACGACAAAGAGAAGAAGAAATAGAAGAAAAAAAAACATGTGGAAGATGAATTCAATTATTTTAAAGCATATTCTGCTACATTTCACTAATAAAAAAATATCGTTAAAGAAGAAGAATGGTTAAAAAAATGGAAAAAGAAAAATAAAACTAAAAAGTATGATGAAGATGAATTCAATTATCTTGAAGCATATTCTACTGCATTTCACCAATAAAAGATTATGCTTCAATTTTTTGCATAATTGGCTTTACTATTACAACGTTGAAGTGTAGGTGTTAGCAACAAAGAATATGTTGATTTAAAACACCACATGTGATTGAATGATCGAGGAAAACAAACAATAAAGATGAGTATAGGAAAATATATTGAAATTTTGTTGAGTAGAGATAGAAATACACACATGGAGAAAGTTTAGTAGAACTTTCAAGGAAGATACTTGACCAACTAAGGAAATTACCTTAAGAGAAACTTCATAGAAGCTAGACACATAATTATAAAGATACATCATCAAGTTAATGAATTAATCATCAAGGGTATTAAAATTCAAAGATCTCACGTGCGACCAATGCATGCATGTTAAGGGAGAGAAACGATTGGTGGTGCATTTTTTTGACCAGTAATGGTGTAGCTTAATTTTTCATGTTCCCAAGCTCATGTTTCCTCCAAATTTTTATCACATAGTTTGGTGTGTTCTTTATCTACCATATTGGTTCTGAGGTGTGACTAATCCAAAATGACGCCATATCAACCACAAAGTTCCAAGTTGTCACTAGTGTGTTTTAGTGTATTTTTTTTATTGGGACAAATAGTTGAATATTGATGTGACTTAAAGTAGATGTCACTTAAAATGATATTTCAAATTTCAAATATTCATTTTATTTCAAAATGTAAAAGTTTTTTTTTGAAAAATAATTTTAAAAACATAAAAATATTGACAATTACTTTGTACATAGAGTCCTTTTATGAACCACTTATGGTAGCTATTTTTTTCAAGATTGAGGTTAGCCAATACTACAACTATCTCCACTACAAGTGACTCGGTCTCCACTACTCGTCACCTCATTCCATCATTGACAACCAAGTTGTTGGTACTTGGAATTCCTTTAAATAGAATATACAATGAGCTATATATATATATATATATATCATTTGCGTTTGGATTGTGCCCATAATCACACTTGGGAATTCCATCTCTATTTCAATGCTATCCACTCATCCAACAAACTTAATGTGAAATCATTACAATTCTAGATAATATTGATCCAAACATACTTGCTCTATCTTTTCCTTTCATTTTGACAACCAACCCTTCTATAGTTCCAAGTGAACAACACCAAAAGTTTGAAGAAACTTAATGTGAAATCAATACAATTCTAGATCATAAAGATCCAAACATGCTTGTTCTATCTATTCCTTCCATCTTGGCAACCAACCCTTCTATAGTTTTGAGTGAACAACACCAAGAGTTTTAAGAAACTGTTGTAGAGGGTGTTAAATAATCTTTAAATAAATTGTTGTAAAGATTGTTAAAAAATATTTTATTGTGGAATCTTTTGAAATACATTTGTATTGCTTTTTATAAAAAGAAGTGTATAATATTTTGAAGACATAAATTTTATATGATGCAAAACTTTAAGTTTGTGGGATAAGGAAAATTTTAAGGATCCATACTTATTGTGAAGTGTAAAAACATTTTTAAATCTTACTAATTCTTATAGTGCTAACTATAAAATGTTTGGTTATTTAAAAAGTATATATTCAAATTTCTAAGGATTTCATATGGTTTCTATAAACACAAGAGCCACGAGGTGGCAATGTCCTGCACATTACTAATCAGATATTTTGAAATTTGCAAAATATTGTTTATTGGTTGTTTTGAAATTCGCAAAATATTGTTCATTGTCTATTTTTACATTTGCAAAAAATATTGCTCTTATGATATTATAGATTATTTTGTCATTTTCTCTTGAGAAAGCAATGGGCTTATTAAAAATCGCAGGCACTAGCTTGAAACATCCACTTGGTACCAATGCAGTTTTGACAAACAAGTTTCCAAGACAAACAAGTTCCCACTAAATATATTTATTATTATTATTCAAAAAATGCTTAAAATTTTATTATTCATTAATATCTTGTCATTAAAAGATGTTTACCCTTTGCCATTCATATCTAAGATCTTCTAATATTTAGTTAAATTTGTTATCTAAAACCTTTATTCTAATTTTTATTTAAAATATTGAAATCTCACACTTATTATTAGTATACCTCAATAAATATTCCATATATTGCATCTAGATAGAAAAAATTAAAAAAAAAACAATTTCTAGTCATAGTGATCGGTCATTAACATTATAGTTTGTCTCATGTGTTCAATTTAGTGGTATATTTGGTTTAACTTTAAGGCATGAACCATTTTTAGAACCGAGTTATGTAAAGGCGAAAAATCCATGTATCTAGACAAATTACATTATATTTAGAAAGTGTTATACTTGTTTTACATTCAGGATAAACGAACGAAATTTCATGCCAGTGTGTTTACAACACCAACCAAATGGTCGAAATAAAAGAGAATTGTATATTGCTAAGCAATTAATGTTATAATGGTCGGTCTGGCTGAAACCAACCCATTCAGGGAGAGATGGCGCAGGTGTGCTCCTGGTGCGACTTGCCTCAGCTCGATGGCGCAGATATGCTCCTCTACGGGCTTCAATGAGGAACGTCCCCACTCTTTGTTCAGGCAGGGATTAAAAAACCTCATTCTGCAGAGGTTGCTTTGTGTCGGGTTCAGTTTATCTCCTTTTCCTGTCGCCCTCATATCTTTCTTCGCTTGCAAAGGTTTCAGCCTCCGGGTTTGGAATCTGTTTTCACTACAGGGCACCCATTCTGTCTTTGTGACATCCTTGACTTTCCCTTTGTTGACTGCTAGGGTTTACTTTTTAGTTTTTAGTCTGCCTTTGTGTAGAACCCAGCAATTGGAGTCCATCCTCCTCGGTGGAGGACTAGTACCAACCAGTGGAAAAAGTGGGAATTTATTCTTTTACTGGGTCCTTTTAGCCTGTCACTTGCCGAGTTCACCTCTGTTTGTTTTAGATAAGGGGTTTCTATTTAGTCTGTTCTCACTCGTTTGGAGCTACGTCGCTTGACCTTTGTCTCATGTTCAAACCCTCCAGCCTTTTAGGGCTTCCTGACCCAGGTGGTCAACTTAGCGCATGCCCCGTTGTCGGCTCTCCAGGGTTTTTACTTTCCTCATCGTAGTCTCGCTTCCCCTTCCTTGCTCCCCTTTCCTCGCTCCACTCATGAGGGTTGACTTAGCTCTTAGGTTACGTATCTGGATTCTTCTACATAACCCTTCTATATCGGCTGTCTTTCCCTTCAGTCTCGGTCACGTCTAGATGGGAAACAAGTTGATCGAACTCCCTCCACCGTCTCTCGCGCCCAGCCGACGTCGCAGGTCTGCAAAAGCTCAGAAGGTACGTGAAGGAAAACTGCGTTTTACTCTAGGAAGGGATATTTGTTTGGAAAGAGCGGAGGCTCTCTGCAATAGAGCCCTAATTGGAAGGTTGGAGTACACTCGGATGGGGAAAGAAGAGTGGCACTCTTGGGCTACTGAAAATTGGAAGCCACTCTTCTCGTACACCCCTTCTATCAGTCTACTTGCTAGAGGGTGGATTGTCATTGTTTTTTTGGAGGAGGCGCATGCGCTGTCAGTCTTGAACTCCTTCTGGCGTATTCAAAAAGGTTCTCTGGTGCTGGATAGATGGCACATACATTTTGACCCAATGAGAGAATGAATCAAGAAGAGACATTTATGGGTCCTTCTCCCTGGATTGCCTTTCCCATTGTGGAACAGAGAGGTTATGGAGGGCATCGGGAATACCATCGGGCGATTCGTGGTGGTAGAAGACGATTTCCTCCACTCTTTTGACAAGCACATGGCTAAAATCCTAGTTGAAATGGACTTGGTATCTGGCCTTCCAGCAGATATTGACATTTTAAGTTTGGACCGCACTTTCCATCAGAGGCTAGATTACCTTAATATCCCATTTCGCTGTAGCAAATGCAGAGCCACCGGACATATCCGTAGGACCTGTCCTGTTTTGAGAAGAGGGGTTGTTTCTAGTTCAACTTCTCCAACATCGGAACAGGCTTACACTCCTTCCCCCATTGCTCGGGCATCTCATGGTGTCGTGCCATCAAAAGGTATGTTTTCACAGGCATGCTCTTTATTCGATGATGCTTCAGAACAAGAACTGCTTTTTTTGGATACTATCAACCCTTATGGACCCTCCTCATCTTTACCTGGACCCTTAGTTTTTCAAGCATCTGACTCTCCTGTTACCGCTCCCTTTCTCTCCACTGAGGATCCTGTTCCTGTGCTATCCGAGTTATCAAAACAACAACCCACTTTACCTGTTCTGCCCGCTTCTCCTCCTACTGTAGTGGAACCTCCCCTCTTCACGGATGATGACTTCCCTCTGCTACCAGGCCATAGACCCTCATCTATTTCGTCGACTCCCCGCAGTCCTACCTCCACCCCCTCCTTTGCTGACCCTTCTTTGCATTCTACTCTGGAAATTTTCTCTAACAAGACCCCGCAGTCCCCCTCTGTCATCCCTTTGGACTCCATTCATTTCTAGAACGTAACTATTAGAAGGAGAAAAAGAAAACCTACTCCCTCTTCTCCGGAACCCTCACCAGCAGCCCTCCCTTACACTCCTCTTTCCACTAGATTGAAGAATGTTGCGCGGAATACACAGTCACCCCCCAACCGGGCCCTTAGAGCAAAGACCCCCAAGACTTCGGATTTTTAATGAAGATTCTGTCTCTCAATGTCTGTGGCCTAGGGGGCTCAGCCAAACATAAGAGTCTCTGAAACCTCTTCGATTCGTTAGCCCCTGATCTCATTTTACTTCAAGAAACCATGACTAGTTCTATTCCAACCATCTTGTCTTTTTCCAAAATTCGCCCAGGATGGGAATACTGTGCACTTAGTTCCTTAGGTCTCTCGGGGGGTTTGCTAGCAGCCTGGAACCCTCGCTGCTTCAAGGTAAAAGCATTCAAAACCATTGCAGGGATCCTTCTCCATGCACACGTCCAAGGTTCCCCCTTGGCACTATCCTTTCTCAATGTTTATGGGCCTTACAACAATAGGGAGACTTTCTGGGACTTTGTGGCTAAAGGAGGCTTACTAAACCTGCCTAATCTAGTCCTGGCAGGCGATCTCAACCTTACACTTAGAGATACTGAAGTTTGGGGCAAAAAATCCCGCTCAGATCCACTTGGCCCCTTCTTCACCCATCTGTTCGCCTCACATCTACTGGTGGATATAGCCTCGGACTTAGCAAGGCCCACCTGGTGGAATGGACGCTCGGGTGATGAAGGTCTAAGTAAGAGACTTGACAGGTACTTGCTTTCATCTAATTTGCTGGATTTACTACCTTTATATAGGGCCTGGACCTATCCTTCAGCCGTTTCTGACCATTATCTGATTATCTTGGAGTGGAGGTTATCTACTTCGACGGCAAACTTCCCCTTTAAGTTCAATCACTCATGGCTTGCCTTTGAAGACTTTGTAAAGATGATCCACTTCGAATGGCCTCGCCTTCCCTGTGACTCGTCCTACTCTGGCATGGAGTCTTTCTCCAGAAAGCTTAGATCTCTGAAGAAAAAGATAAAGGATTGGACTTTTCAAAAGTCCCTTGAAATGAAGGACAAGAGCATCCTGCTAGAGGAAGAAATACACAAGCTACTTTCCTCATCTCCATCGGGTATCCTTTCTTGTGACTCTCTGTCCACCTTAAATTCTCTTCAATCTGAACTAAAGAAATTAAGGGACCATGAGATCCTCATGGCCAAGCTCAAAAGCAGAATGACCTGGGCCACCCTAGGAGATGCAAACACAAATTTCTTCCATTCTGTGGCCTCTGCTAGGAAAAACCTTAATTCGATCTGGAGCCTCGATGATGAGAATGGTAACGTGGTCGATCACGACTCAGACTTAAAGGAGTTGGGGGTAAGACATTTTAAAAAGATCTTCAGCGAGGATAATCTATCTAACATCTCTGCTCAATTAAAGATTATCAGACTCTTTCCATCCTTTTTCATCCCTGAGGATCGATATGCTTTTAACTCTAAGGTTACTATACAAGAAGTGGAGAGGGCACTCAAGTCATTCAAGAAAGACAAAGCACCTAGGCCCGATGGGTTTCCTGTAGAGTTCTTCATTGCCTTTTTTGACCTGTTAGGGTTTGAGCTTGTGAATCTTGTGGAAGATGCTCAGCTGTCAGGAAAAGTTCTTCCCTCCATAAATTCGACTTTCATCACCCTTATCCCTAAATCTGATAAACCCTCTACCTTCGTCGACTTTAGACCCATCTCTCTCTGCAACCTGATTTACAAGCTAATAGCCAAGGTTGTTGCGCTTTGTCTCAAGCCCTTTTTGGATCGTTTTATTTCACCACAGCAGTTTGGGTTTCTTAAAAATCGACAGATTACGGAGCCAATTGAGATTACCCAAGAAGCCCTCCACTCTGTCAGATCTAGGAACAAAAGTGCCCTCGTACTCAAGATAGATCTCACAAAAGCATTTGATAAAGTTAACTGGTCTTTTATCAGGCTCATCCTTCTACAAATTGGTTTGCCTCTGGAAGGAGTTAACTGGATAATGGGCTGCATAACCTCTGTCAACTTCACTCTTCTCATCAATGGTTCCCCCTCCAGTTTCTTTATGGCTTCTCGTGGCATCAGGCAAGGTTGCCCTCTCTCGCACCTCTTATTCATCCTTGTGATTGAGGGACTCAGTTTACTTATTGAGGATGCTCGTAACCATGGTTATGTAAAAGGGATTAAAATATCCAAAGATCTGTCTCTCACGCACCTGCTCTTTGTAGACGATGTGATTCTATTTGGGGCTGGCACCTATGAAGAATGGATGGCTCTCAAGGTTCTGTTGGACACTTTTTGCGCAGCCTCTGGAATGTTAGTAAACACTGACAAATCATGTTTCCTTACAAACAATGTTGAGGATGTATTGATCACAAGGATTACTCGTTCCCTGCCCTTCAGATCCCAGGCCATGGCTACAGGTTTCAAATATCTTGGATATTTTATTAAGCCCTCGGGATACTTAGTTAAAGACTAGATATGGCTTATTGATAAATTTGAAAAAAGGATTTCTCATTGGTCCTTTAGGCTACTCTCATTGGGGGGGAGGCTAGCTCTAATCAAGGCTGTTCTTACCAGCATCCCAGTTTTCTGGTTGGCTCTTGTACCCATCCCAATTTCCATACTGAGAAAACTGAAGAGCCTAATCTTCGACTTCCTCTGGGGCAAAATTGGAGATAAGAAAAAATTTCATTTAGTCGAGTGGACAACCTTATCAAAACCCATTTCACAAGGGGGCTGGGGGATAAAAAACCTCGAATGGTTTAGCATCTCCTTAAGAATTAAATCGTTCTGGCATGTTCTCTGTAGCAATGGGCTATGGTTTAAATTAATATATGTGAAATATTTAAAAAAAACACAGTGCTGTCTTGGATCCGTAATAAGCCTTTCTCTGTTACTGGTGTATCTATCATATGGAAGGGCTTCATAAATATAATCTCCTGGCTAGGACATGGTTTAATCTGGATGGTTGGCAATGGTAAAAATATTAGAATCGGTTTGGATCCCATCACAGGCTTAGATTCTTGTTTTCTGCTGCCAAGAGACCTCTGTGACTACCTAGAAGACTACGGTATCACCTCGCTGATCCATGCAAGGAATCACTCCTTGGGAACCCCTTCATATTAGCTCACAACTTCCGACTTGGATCTTGGTGGAGATTGGCATCACATCTGGAACAATTACATCAGAGGTCTCGAGCATGGAAGGATAAGACTCGGGTTGAAATCTAACAGTTTGCTATGGGCATATAAAAACCACACGGGCTCTATTACGGTCGTGATAGCTTATGACAGCGTGGCTGATTCTTCTGCGGGTTCTCAGCATGGTATATCTTCCATCCAACTAATCCTTTGGAAGTTCAAAATCCCAGAGAAGATTCGTTGTTTTATTTGGCTTCTTGCCAGTAATAAAGTTCTTACTTGGGATCAACTGAAAAAAAGAGGCTTTCAGGGTCCCGATCTATGCATTATGTGCAAAGAAAATGAAGAGTCTATTTAGCACCTTTTCATGGACTGCAAATATACAAAGGTCGTCTTTGAAGTTGTTTTTGATCATTTTAGCACTCGATCCCATCATACTTCTGATCTGAGTATTTCAGTGAGTCATTATCTGGAAACATGGTTCCATGCTCATTCCATGAATTACCGCCATATTTACCTACCATTATTTACTTTCTAGGTGATATGGAATCAACGGAACAAGTTCATTTTTGAAGGGTCTCCTCCATCTGTTTTCGGGATCATCCTACAAGTTGAAAAACTCTCGCATACTTTTCCAGTGCCTGAAAAGAAATTAAAGTTCAGAGTTATCGACGATCCCCCAAGGAGAAAATTTCCTAATGGGTATTTCAATGGTGCAGCCGCCAAGAACATCGGAGGGGCAGGGTTTGTCCTTCATATTAGCAGCAATCATAGTGTGCATTTCTCCTTAGGATGTGGAAGATGCACTAACACCAAATTACAATTAATGGCATTATGGGCCCTTCTCACGTTATCAAAGATCATGGGGGTTCCACTCCTCAACATCTTTGGCGATTCACTTGTCATCATTTCATGGGCCACGGGTAAGAGCACTCTGAACCTTCCTCATCTGAGACACTGGAGTGATGAGATTAGAGAACTTCTTCAATCATCCCTGGGATTGATCATGAAACACATCTTTCGTGAGCATAATCAGATTGTTGACAGTCTCTCAAAAGAAGCTCTTCCCTTAGACTCTGGTTATGGAACATTCAAAGAAGTCATGAATGAGATTTCTACTTATCATGGTAATTTTCGATTATTTTAAGATGTGCTATGCTCCTTTACATTAAGCACACTATGTTTTATGTTCTTGAATGGGATCAGTATCATGTAGAACTGACCAGCAAACTGTATGCTCACGATCCATGCTATTTTCTGATCTTTTCTGGGGAATGATATATATCTGACCTGTTTATACAGGAGTGATGATAAAGCCTGAAAAAAATCAGGCTTGTGTTTAGCCAATCATGTCATGATGACAGGTATCTACCATAGTTGAGAGGAGCTCCTCATTGTCTGAGCATATATGTGAATGAGATGACTGTATAAGAAGATCTTTGATTCATTTAATAGAATAACAAGATCTGGTATTTTTCTTGCTGAAAAAAAAAATGGTCGGTCTGGCAGCGTCACAGTACCGTGTGTTGCATAATACATTCGAAACCTGTTAGCCGTTGACGGACTCTCATCTCTATTTCTCTTGACCCAAGGGAATCTCGGATACATACTCCAGATGGAATGGTATTGGTATGTATGTTTTATGCGAATCTAGGGAATATAGTTTGATGCATGCGAATGCAAGTGAAGTTCCCTTCGAATCTCATTATAAAAGATACATGTGGGTAATAAATATTTTTACTTCTGCAAGCCCATAAATGAAGTACAGGGAAGACAAGTATTTATATTCATCTATATCATTAAAAATGGTGAGGACATGGTAAGAGCTATCCATTGAGATGTAGAGCATTTAATGCGGTTGCAGCAGGATTGATGACTGTTGGATCTCAAGTAGCTCAAGATCCAATGATCATCAAGGTTGCTGCAGCCGCATTAAATGCTCTGCAGCTCAATAGATAGCTCTTTCTTGAGGACATTGCACCGCCCCGTCCTGGGGAACCAAGTTCAAAACTTACGTCATCATGTCAGAGCTAATTATATGTGAGATAAATAGTTTTTTATAGAAATTAATTTAATAAATAAAATTGTAACTATGTAAACTCTATGGATAACAAAATTTAAAATGGAATACGACTAGATTAATAGGGTTAAGTCAATCCATATATATCATGTTGCGCAACACATAACAACAATTATGAAGAGCTTGAACAATTAAACATATAGCAATTCAAACCAACAATCAATCCACTATCAAATATAGTTCCTAAAGACTTCCACCGTACATTGACTGGACCGTTCGCTTAGTTGGGTCCATTACTCTCTTGAATCTTCGAACTTAATTTATTTATTGCCGTCGAAAGGAATTTAAACCAAAGTTTCATTTGATTTGTGCTCAATCACTAAAAAGAAAAATCCCATCGTTCCTTAACCTAAATATTTTCATAGTTAGGGCTTCGTACATCCAAACACAAAAAATAAAAACACTCTCGAAAAATATTGGCATGTACCTAGCCATTCATTTAAACATATTGTTTTTATAATACCTAAAATTTTGTCAGCAATTTAGTGCAAGCAAAGCATGTTTCAGCCCGAAAATTAGTGCGAGGGAGCAGTTGTGTTATGGGATCAAAATTCTTCTGTGCATAGACATGGTAAACAGTTGTTTCCAAACACTCTAAAGTGGACATGATGAGTATTATTAATATGTTGGCAGAGAATCTTGTTTTCCTTTTGCAGTTTTGTTTTGCACTAAGAATCCACTCCAACCAAACAAGAAGAAACTATCCTTCCCCCCATTTGGATTGATCAAGTAACAGTGGAGGAGATGAGGAAATTAATTGCACAGTTTCAGTTATCTGCTCGCAGCAATAAAGACAAGGCAAAGGCACTCACAGTGGTAGCATTTGACCCAGAGAAGAAGATAATTTATTTTTGTTTTTAGATCATTAAAGGTATTGTATAAATTACATCCATGGACCAAAAATTAAAGACTACAATTAAGAATTCCAAGGATCAAGTTTCCCATAAATCATTTGAGTTTATAAGATTTCATTAAGGATTAAGGCTAGTTAGTAATTTCGGTTATATGTATGGAACCTGCGTATATTTTTGAATCTGAATCTCATGGAGCACGTTGTAGAATGCATCAATCTCCTTCAGAGCAATGTCTTGTTGGAGAGTAAAAGATTGGAATTGTACTATTTAGGTTTTAACAGTTTGGTGGATATGATTCTTTGTGATCAAAAGAAGGACACAATTCTATCATCATTGTCCTATAAGAATCGACAAGCTAGAGATGAATTGTCTGCATACAAGGAAGCATACAACACATTAAAATATACATTTGACATTAAATTAGTGTACATGATGTTGATGACATCACCCCGCCACATCCTGGGAAACAAATTCAAGAAAAATGTCATCCTCAACAACTAATTTTAATCTAGATAAATGATTTTTTTTATAAAATTCAATTTAATAAAAAAAACTAAACTATATATCCAACTTTATACATGAAAAAATTTAGACTATAATAGGGTTGGATTAATTGGAATTGATGATTACTATACATCCCACTGTGCAGGACATAATAATTATATGCCATAGAATTTGGAAGAAACATTTTTAGAAAAAAATGGAAATTGGTGAATTTTTTCTTGGAAAAAACATGGAAAGCTAACCTGTAAGAAAAATTTAGCCCTTTAAATTTTTTCTTGTTGGAGAAGATGTCCAGTCCTTAATTCAAATATGTATGTTGTATAATGAATGGTGAACATGTCTTCTATTGGGTTAATGGATAGTTATCGCCTATTTACTCAACCAACAATTGTCTCCTTCATTTTAGATGACTATAAACATATCATTGTAACATGATTGGTAGTGGTGTTTATGGGAGAATAAACCACCACTTTGCTACACTATTTTCCTACTTAATTATTTGTACTCTCTGTTTGTGTATTTGCCTATGTTATCTATTTTGGTTTATATTATGTTTTATGCATTAGATGATTGTATGTGAAGGAACAATAGGTAATATTTTTTTTCTCTAATGATGACAAAACCTATCATAAATCAGTTGTAAAACTATTAATCTTTGGATGCTATCCACTAATTACTAATGTGTGAGAAACTTAAGCCACTCCATTTACTCCTCGTTGTAATTACAAAAGTGTGAGAGAGAATCAATCATCCTTTCCCTCTTCAATTGAATGACAAAACTATGTGAACAGGATAATGCTCATTCTCCTCATACCTTGATGTGATACATTCTAAGAAATGATAATTAATTGTTTTTCTTCTCATCACTTAAATTTAAAGAGAGTTAGAAAGGGCTAGTTCTTCTTCACCTCCTAAAAACTATTGAAGTCTTATAAAGGTCGAACAAACCTTCTCCCCTTCACCCAAACTATAAAAGTGGGAAAAAGGGTAAATGCCCTTTTTCCTCCTGAATTGGATGATAAAAGTGTGAGAATGTGTCAATGCACCTTCTTATCCTCATTATTTTGTAGAATGTGTCAATGCTCCTTCTTATCCTCATTACTTTAATTACAAAACCGGTTGGAGGAAGGGATAATTCTTCTTTTCCTCCTCATTCAAATTTTAGAAGTGTGACAAAAGGTTAGTGCTCACTACTCCTTATCCTCCTCTTGAAAATTACTAAGGTGTGAGAAAGTTCAAGTGTTTCTACTCTTCATTCAAACTACAAAATTGGGAGAAAGGGTTAGTTGTCCTTTTCCTCCTCACTTGAATGATAAAAATTTTCCTTAACATCAATCCTCAAGTTAATCCTCATCAAGTATGAGAAATGATTAGTGGTCCTTATCTTCCACTTGAGTATTATTAAAGTTTGAAAAAGAGCCAATTCTCCTTCTCCTCCTCACTTAAATAAAAAAAGTATGAGGAAGGGCCCATGCTCCTTCTCCTACTCTTCCGAATGGAAGAAGTGTGAGAAAGGGCCAGTGCTCCTCCTCCTTCTCCTCGCCAATATAATTACAAAAGCATGAGAAAAGGCTAGTGCTCATTCTCCTTAATTCAGTCTTATTCAAATTTTAAATGTGTGAGAAAGGGCTAGTGATCCTTTCCTACTCTTGAAAATTACTAAGGTGTGAGAAAGTTTTGGTGCTCCTTCTCCTTTTCATTTAAACTACAAAACTAGGAGAAAGGGTCGGTTCTTCTTTCCCCTCTCACTCAAATGAAAAAAGTGCTCCCTATTCTTAATCCTCTATTATATTAACATAAGCCTTGAAAAAGCATGGTGCTCTTTCTCTTCACGAGTCAAATTACTAACCTGTGAAAAAATGAAGTCACTCCTTCTCCTACTCTATCTAGTTACAAAAGTGTAACAAAGGACCAATTATACTTTCTTCATCACTAAAATTACAAAATTATGAAAAAGGGTTTATACTTCTCTTCTTCATACCTTGAATTGAAAATGTGAGAAAGGGTCCATGCTCCTCCTCCTCAATCGAATAAACAATGTGTGATAAATGGTTAGTGCTCCTTCAACTTGTCACTTAAATGGTTGAAGAGTGATAAATGATTAGTGTTATATGTGAGTTGACTCATCATTGTTATTAAAGGAAGGCCATGCCACCTGAAATAACCCATTGGTGGTATGTAAGGGGCAAACTTCCACTCCTGACAAATGCCTTTGGGTCTTGGCCCATTAACTTGTTTCCTTATGTCCGAGAAAGATATTCTCTTAGCCAATCAAAAGTAGGTTATAACCTATAACCTTTGTTTGTCTAATATACTTTTCTTTCTTCTTCTAATGAGTTTTCTATTATCATGGCATGACAAAGATGTTGTAGTTCGCTTACAACATTCAATGTAAAGATTCCACTTTATTAAAATTATCTGTTAACATTGAGATATCATTATGTATAAGATTCTAGAGAACATCATGCAACAGTTTTTAAATGCCCAAGGTTTCAAGTGGACACTCCACCCATCATCAAGGGGCAATAAAAGGAATAGGTTCAGGGGAGAATTAATGATTTTAATAAGAGGAGGAATACAATTATATATATAAAAAATTAATAGACTATATGAAAGAATCATTTATTTATTTTTTTAAATAAATGATAAGATGAGGGGGATAATAGATATGAAAAATTCAATAAATAAATCACTTGGTATAACATGGAAGGAAAAAGACACCCAAAGAAAGAAAGAAGAAAGATGAGAGGTAAACAAAAAAACGTTATTGATTAGGGCAATGGATTAAAGGTTTCTGGGAGTGATTGAGTTTATAGCAAACTTCATAATTGAAATAGTTTGAATGTTTTTCTATTTCAAGAGCCTCTTATGAAGCAATAAGAATAGAGGGATACAAATGCAAAAAATTTAGTTTGATCAAAACAAATATGGTGTTTATTGTTGAAGGAATGCTCTCCAATTACATATTTATTAAGACAATTTGATTAGTATTGGCAATATGTTCTTTAATATGAGCTTGGATGGAGAAGCCAGTTAGCCTGATGTTTTTTCAATAGAAATAGGGGATCTGATAAACTTCTTGAGAGAGAAAGAGGTTGATTTGAATATAATTTATATAATTTTATTATATATAGTATATATGTTTTATGTTATATTTACGCATAGTCTAAAAATTATATGATTTGGGTCGGAAGAGGTTGATTTTTACGACACAATTTTGATAAAATCCGGTCGAAATTTTTAAAAATCCAAGTTACAGTTGTTAAGTTTTGAAATTTTGAGTGCCCTTGGGTTTTTTGAGTGTGTTGAATCCATTTTTACCATCAAAATTAGGATTAAAACATAGTTACATTCCAATTTTGCAAAATAAAAAAATACCGAATTCCGAGAAAAAAATGACCATCCAATCCAAATCGTCAAACTTCTAAGCATCTCCTTATATTTATATTCTTGACTTTTATAATTTATATTATTTTATTATTATTATGAATTTTATATTCTTACTCGCATTATATCTTTATTTATTAATTTGACCTATTCAACTTCTCATTGATTAATGAAATTAACTTATTCATATAAATACATTTGCCTTATCAACTCACATATTAGTGAATCAACCAATGATGAATTCTATCCATAGTCATGTTCACCTTAGTTGTACTACCCTTCACGTGGCTATTTTTTTAACAGAAACGGTTGAGTGTCTTTTGTATTTATAAACCAAAGAAGATTTTACATTATGTCATGGAAGAACTGTTTCTAGAGTAGGGAAATTTCCATTACTCCTTGTTCATCTTTGGTCTATTTGTAGTTGTTGCCATACTTCCCTATTATATGGAGGCCACATCTCCTTACAAACTATCAAAGAATATATAAATAAAAACAATTCATTGCAAAGATTGAACTTCTATCCTACACTAATCCAGGTAATTAAGGTGCCCATTTCATTTCTTTGGTGCTCCACCCGATACTTACTTTTCCCAAAAAGACTCATCATTGCTTCCTCCAACTCATCTTTATCCTTCTTGATAGCTTGCCCAAAATTTGAGCAAGAAAAAGGCTTACATAGCTGTGGTTCACCTAAATCTGGGTCCAAGTGTACTAGCGTTGTGGATTTTTGTAGGTTTTTTCTTAATGGTTCCTTAGTTCCTTTGTTTCTTTCCTCATATTGCTTGTTATCTGTTCTTTTTTTCCCCTTCTGCAGATATTTGTTTTTGTTCATAGTTTTTTTTTTAATTTTATAATCTATTTCTTCCCCATTCCTCACTTCCTTTGGCTCCATTGTAGTGCATGTCATTTAAATGAAGTTGATCCCATTGTGTTTCCCCTCCACATTGTTGATCTTTCCACCGGTTAAGTATTTGGTGGAGTATGTCCTACCTTCCTTATACTCGAGTTTATTCCAACCATTTGGGTAGGGGAGACAATCTTATAGCTTCTCTTCCATTTACCAATTGCTAACTGTGGAACGAACAGCCAGACAACACGACCCTCCAAGGTTTGCTTCCTATGAAGTTTAACAATGATAAAAATTGCTCCTCCTATTAAGCTGATGCGCAGATCACGAGACCCAACTTCTTTCATACCTTCTCTCGTTGCATACTAAAATTCCACAGTCAAGAAGTACTCCTTTGTTGGCCAATAGATCTTCCTGACTGTTATTTACCCTCAGGATATGGAAATGTTTTATTGTTTTAAACCCAATTACCAGGCATTTGAAGATATTGTGCATTTTTATTGATGGACTCTTATAATTCATGATCAACTTCCTTGCCTCTCTTATTACCACGATAGAATCTCCAAATACAGTTAGCTCTTCTATCCCACTGTTGATACTATCTCCATTCCTTTGATTAGTACCAGCCATTCCGCACCATTGTTAGACTTTTTCCTTATTCCCCATGCATATTCTTCCTGCTTGTTTCTGTTAGAATACAAAATAGCACCTCCAACTCCTGTCAACCCTAGATTTGCTTTAGAGGATCCGTAAAAAAATAGAGAATTGCAACCAATATTCATCCACCATCTAGAAAATGCTTCTTTGCTCATCCTTAGTTGCCATTTTAAAGAGTTTGTCCTTCTTTCGATTTCCTACGAGCTGTGGCCAGGAAGAGATGCTAGAAAGTCTCTTTCTCGTGTTTTTTATTCATCCTTCAAAGGCTCCTTATGTATATTGATCATCCCTCACGATAGTAGGGCCTCCACCCACAATGACTTTGCAAAATTTGATACTTTCTCAGGTATTGAGGCCTCACCATCAACTATCTCTTTGTTTCTTGCATCCCATATCTTCCAGGATATGTATTTTGGGAGGGATACCCAAGCCATTGTAAGATCAGGATTTTGATGGAGAGATCCTTGGTAGTAATATTTCCAACAGTCAAACAAATCATTCCAATCTGTTGGAAGAATCAAGTTGAATTGCAATTCATGCAGTGAGTGATACTAGACCTTTTGAGTGAACTTACGCTCCAAAAATAGGTGCTCAAGAGTTTCTTCAGACTCTTTTCAGAGTATATTACAAGCTGACCCTTCATTTCTCCTTTTCCTCAAGTTATCAATTGTCAAAATTCTATGGTGGACTAAAATCCAAAAGAAAGCGTTGATCTTTGGGAGCTTGTCCTTACACCAGAATTTGGCCCACTTAGAATCCCTATTCCTTTCTTTATTTGTTTTTTTTAAACAAAAACGGTTATTTTATTAAGAAAGATTCAGCTAAAGGCCGTTGAGCAACAATACAAAGAACCACTAATAGACTCCATCTTTAGATGATGGTCATTTATGGAGGGATTTCCAGACTAATCATCGAGTTTACCATGAGTTCATAACACCCTAAATCTATGAATTTGTTAGCTGCTTCATCCGCACTCTTATTTAGTTCCCTAAGAACGTGAAAGAATTCGATCTTCCTAAAGCTTTTAGCCATGTATCTGATTCTTTTTAACAGTCCTTCCAGCCTCTCATTTTTCCCTCTTCTTCCCCTAATCAATGCTTGAATAATTAGCCGTGAGTCACCAATGACCACGACTTCATCCGCTCCTAAATTCTGAACCTGCTTGAGGCCTTGCCAAAGCCCATAAGCTTCTACCATATTATTAGACTCATGTCCGACGCTCCAAGAATATTCTATTTCAGCTTTCCCTCTTGGGTTTATAATAACTCCATCCCCTCCCGCTCTTCCTGGGTTCCCTTTTGAGGCTCCATCAAAAAATAACTTGAAAATCTTCCTTTCCTTTAACCAATTCTCGAGCTGGGAATTATCCATTCGGATTTCCCATTCCTCCATTTTATTGACAGCTATGTTGTTTTTTTCCTGAATCTTGAGACTTTGCATTCACTTTTTTTCTTTACTTGTCAACTCAGCTTTATTAGTCGGGATCGTGGATCTACTCACCACCTCACCAAGAAGAGCATTGATTATTACAGTTAACTTCCATGCTGGATGGTGCCGATTCTGGAAAATTCTCTGATTTCTTTCTTTCCAGACGCACCAGCAAACAATTTTGGCTAGTTTCTGCCAGCAAGCTCTCAACCCATTCTTCTTAGTCAACTCGCCTGAATACATTTTTTCCCAATGAATGAAAAATTCCTGGTTACTCCCATTCCAATGAAATCTGACATCTTCATTCTGCACTATTCCATTCCAGATTGATATAGTATATGGGCAATTGAAAAATAAATGAGAAATAGTATCAGAGTTTGCAGCGCAGAGTGGGCAACGAAATGGGCCTGCGTGCCCCCTTCTCTCCAAATTCTCTCCTGTAAGCAAACGCTGATGGGTTAAAATCCAAATAAATACATCAATTTTTGGCAGAGTTTTATTATTCCAATTATGATTCCAGATCGCAGGGTTCACTGGCACGTTGAATGAAGCAACAAATTCGCTGTACCCTTCAGCAGTCGAGTAGGAGCCAGACCTGTTGCCCCAGCCACGTCTGTCTTTTAAATTGATGGAAATTGGGGCTGTCTCGGCCAGATGATGGCTCAGCATTATTTTCTCATTCTCCAGCACAGGGGGACAATCCGGCAGTACCCACTCTGTCCAGCGATAAGGGTAGTTTGTTTCCCATTTGGAGATGCTCCATAACGTGATCAAACCTCTCTCCTCCATCCATGATTGCAGGCGCGGCAGATGAGGAGGAAATTTCCCAAGGACCGTATCCTGCCAGAAGTTTATGGATTTTCCATTCCCTGGTATCCAGTGTAACCTTTTAGTGAAGTGCGACAACGATTTTTTGCAAAGCTTGAAGATGGAGGATCCCTTTTTGCTCACGTGTTCTCCTTCTAAACATCTGAGTCTATCTCCTGGAAAGTATTTATTTTTGAGGACTCTACTGCACCAGGTTGGCTTTGATTCGAGAATATTCCAGAGTAGTTTGGCCCCAATGGCCAAATTCTGTGCTTTGAGATCCCTAATATGGAGGCCTCCTTCGTTCCTTGGTAGCTTAATAGTATTCCAGTTGATCGGAGCGTATTTTTTGCCTTCTCCTTTATTCCCTCCATTCCATAGGAAAGCTTTCAGTAATCCTTCGATTTGGCTTATGATTTTGACAGGAGCTAGGAGCAGAGAGCATTGATAGAGTAAATAGCTGTTCAGGATAGCTTTGACTAAAACAACCTTCCCCGCCAGATTCAACCAAACAGTCCCCCAGCCTGTTATTTTCCTTTTAATATTTTCCACAATGGGAATCCTATCTGAAGACTTGGATTTAGTTTTAACAATAGGCACCCCTAGGTATTTGAAGGAGTCCCAATTTACAGCTCCTTTCATATTTAAGATTCGAGATATAGCTAACATTTACCTCGAATTAATATTCCATCCGAAGATCTGGCTCTTCCTGAGATTAATTTTACTTCCAGAGGCCTGGCAGTAACGATTCAGTTCCTTCTTGAACCGGTGAGCAATAATATGACTGGCCCCTCCCATTAAGATGGTATCATCTGCAAACTGTGAGTGATTAATGTCTTTGGTTCCTCTCGCCAGCCGTATGCCGGGGAGCTCTTGCTCTAGCCTGGCGTGTTCCAGTTGGAAACTGAGTACCAAAGCCTGAATGGCGTAAAGGAGGGGCGAGAGCGGGCATCCTTGCCTCAGACCTCTCGTAGCTTGGAAGAATGGGGCAACTCTGCCATTGATGAGGGGGGCTATCCAGGGCTTACTGATGCAGGCCTGGACCCAGGAGACGAATTTGGGGGCAAACCCAAATCTCAGCATTACTTGGAGGAGAAAAGGATGGCTCACTCTATCAAACGCATTAGCCAGATCGAGTTTCACAGCCATTCCTTTATCTCCGTTCTTCTGGCTAGAGTGAATGGCTTCCTGTACGAGGATAATATTATCCCAAATCTTCCTTCCTTTTATGAACCCCCCTTGGTTCTCTGGGATAATGCCTGGCAGAATAAGCTTTAATCTGGTGGCCATGATCTTCGTGATGATTTTGTAGCCAATATTACACAGTGATATTGGTCGGAACTTGTCAAAGGTCTTGGCGTCTTTCTCCTTAGGAATAAGGGCCAAGAAGGCTGAATTCGTACTTCCTCCGATCTTGGTGCAGTTCTGGGACTTTCTGACCATTTTTAACAAATCTATTTTAACATTGTTCCAGCAAATTGAGATGAAATTCACGTTGAACCCGTCAGGACCGGGAGCTCGGTCCTCCTCCATGACAGCGATGGCTTCTCTGAGCTCATCCATCGAGATAATTCTATTTAGTAGATCGTTGTCATTGCTTGTGACTGTGCTGGGAACAAGATCAAGAAGCTGGGCGTCGCTGGTAGTAGGTTGATTAGTAAACAGCTCGCTGAAGTAATTAGATGCTTCTTCCTTGATTTCATCAAATTGGCTAAAATCCTGATCATTAACTTTAATTTCAGAGACGTTATTTGTGCTTTTCCTGGCCTCTGTCGACTTATGGAAGAAGCTGGAGTTTGTGTTGTCTTCTTTCAACCATTTAATTCTTGATTTAAGGTGCCACCAGTCAGCCTCTTGCCTGCAGGCCGCGTGGAGGGTTAAGTGCAGATTTGTCTCCTTTTGGATATCAGTTATAGTCACCAACTTATCTTCCATTTCAGCCTGGTGCGCCCCCAGCGCTTGGACAACATGGAGCTTGGAGTCATTTGGCTTTGGGAGCAGTTTGGCCTAGATCTTCAGAATTTTTTTAAGTCTCCTCAACTTCTCCTCCCAGACAAAGAAGGGGGAGCCGGTGACCGGGTAGATCCATGATCCTGCTACTATTTTTAAGAAATCCTCATGCTTGGCCCACATGGAGTTGAATCTGAACGGGATTGGGCCCAAGTTTTTTTCTTGCTCCATTTCCAAAAGGATGGGCTTATGGTCAGAGCCGCCAAAGGGAAGGATTTTAGAGGAGATAATCAGGCCTAGCAGGAGGAAATTGTCCTGAATCAGGAACCGGTTGAGTCTGGCCGCAATGTGCCCGGGGCCGAACCTCCTATTAGTCCAGGTATATTTGCCTGTAGCAGGCTTGATGTCGGTGAGACTCCAGGTCATAATGATATCTTCCACCATGTCAGTGATGGGGTCTCTAGATCTAGAGCCTCCTCTCTTTTCATTCAGGCTGAGGATGAGATTCAGGTCCCCGGCCAGAATAACATTACCCTGCAGATTAGATCGTTCTTCACGGAGAAGATTCCAACAGTTTATTTTTTCACCATAAGAGTTAGGTGCGTAGATGTTAAAAATACTTACCAGGGAGTTGGTGTCTTTTTGTCTCGGCACGGTGAGGATCCAGTGGGTGTTGATTTTGGTGTCCATAACTTCGTATTTTCTGTCATCCCAGAGGGTTCCTATACCCCCGGATGCTCCCCTAGAGCTTAAAGCTGCAGTTCCATTTTTTTTCCAAAACTTTTTACTGATTTGGAGGAATGCAGTCTCCTCCAGCTTTGTTTCCTGGATCAGCAAGACGTCGGGTTGATGTAGGGATATTAGATCTAGCATAGCTTCTTCCTTACCTTTGCTACCGAGGCCCCTTCAATTCCAGGAAATTACCTTCATTACTTACTTTTGGTGTTCGCGGGCGTCCCTTTTGAGGCATGCCCGTGCTGGCGGGTGTTTCTTGGATTTTTCAACAGTTTTTCCAAGGTTAGCTGGGACCCTTCCAGCTTGTCCTTGTAGGTTGCTTGCTCCCTTTCTTCTTTTCTAGTCTTCCTCCCTTTTGTTTTATTCATTCTTGGGGTTATTATTTCAATTTCCCCTTCTTCTTCCTCTTCCTCTTCCGAGTCCGGATCTTCATCCGATTTCCCGTGATTTTCACCTTCTTTAGTTTCTGCTGTGTCTTCCTCGTTATCTCTCCCTTGATCCGAGATGACTATTTCCAGTTGTTTGATTTTTTCATGGCTAGCTCTGTCTTCTATTTCAGCAGTTTCATCCCTCGCTTCCACTGATTCTATAGACCTTAAGGGCTCTTGGGATTTTTCAGGTGGATTAGCTCCACTTCCCTCACCTTTCTTGGTGCCTCCTCCTACATGTGTTCTCGATCTAGATCTATTCACCCTATGCCAGCCTTCCCCCTTCTCTTGCTGGTTTTCCGGAGTTTTGGGACAGTTTCGGAGGAAGTGTCCATACTCGTGGCATCCTCTGCATTTGAAGGGGAGTTGCTCGTAGTCCAATTTTTGTATATGAGACCAGTTACCCACCGTGAGATTTATTGCTTCTGGCAGCCCAGCTTCAAGGTCAACCTCCACGCAGAGGCGGGCGCATGCATATTGATCCTTTGGACTGGCCATATCAATATATTTCCCCAGGGCGTTCCCGATAGTCTGTAGAGATTTAGGGTTCCAGCAGTGCATAGGAAGGTTGGGCAGTCTGACCCAGACTGGGACAGCTTTCGGGATGTCAGCTTCAGGGTCGAAATCTGGTGTCCAGCCGTTGAGGTACAGGCCTTGCGGCCCCATGAAGTAGGGCCCATTTATGAAGATTAGGTCTTTGTCATCTTTAGATTCGAAATCAAAGAGGAAGTATCCCCTGCCAATGGAGTAAGATGCAACATTTTTAGCTATTAGCGGTCGCCAGTTCCGTTGAACCCAGCTATCGGTGGTTTTAGGGGAGGGCCATAGCCCTGTGAACTGCCCGATCAGAGCACAGTCTGCCAATGACAGGGCAACCCAAATTGTTTCCTCCGGTGGGAGAGCTACCACCGGCACATCTTCTATTCTCTTGACAAATTTTGGAAGTTCTCTTTTGCTAGATCTGTTGATAGGATTAGAAATTAGCCTTTCGAAGGCTTCCAATCTGTTAGGCGGTGGATCCCCGCCTGTCTCCTCGGCCATTGATGCTCCACCCTTCAGAGCATGGAGGCCTCCTAAGCCCAGCCAATCCAGCACAGATCTACGGCCTGATCATGCATGCAGCCCAAAGATCACCTCCTCGCCCTGTAGAGCACGCAACCCCTCAGTGAACTCGCCCAGCTCACGATCTAGCAGAAACCTGCAGTCAACCAGCTTCACGCCAGGTCAGAGATCGGTCCACGCCTGCTTCACGCCCCAACGCGTCCTCTGCTCGCCCCAATGCCCTCAGAATGTACATTCCTTTCTTTATTGTTGGAGATGTATCTATAACCTTATTTCCTGATTTTCCCCAACATCTGCGATCATTGAGATAGAAATGTATAGGCACGGATCCTTGGAGTATGGTTAGTAGAGCATCTAAATCTGGTTGAAGATGATCCAAAACCTTCAAATGTTTCCATCCCGTCCATCTTCCATTTTTATTCCAGATGGAGAGATCATTCAACGTGGAGATATTTGACTAATCCATCCATTGTTTTAGCTACGTTAAGGCCTCCGAGTATTTTGAGGGAGTTATAGGCCTAGGTTGTCCTTCCAAAACCTAATTTATTTGCCATTTCCTGGAATCCAATGCAGGTTGCTTTTAATTATGTTGTCTGCCTTCTTGCATAGATTCCATATTTGTGATCCATTCCCTATCGTGAGAGGCTCATCCATACACCTTTTCCTTGTTCCTTTCATATATTTTTTTACATAGAATCTCTTTCCACCATGCCTTCTCTCCATAAACAACTCTTCAAAGGGTTTTTGCTTCTAAGGCAAGATTCATTAAGTTTGGTTCTCTTATACTAACCCCTCCATAAATTTTCAGACTGCAGACAATGTCCCAATTAATGAGGTGGAATTTTTTTGTATCCATTTGAATCCCCGCCTTGCCATGGAAATTTCCGAACCTCCTTGGTAATTTCGTGTGTTATTCTTTTTGGAGCTAGAGAGACCGAACATGCATAGATAGGATAGGCTAAGAGGATGGAATTANTTTGAATACCCGCCTTGCCATGGAAATTTCCGAACCTCCTTGGTAATTTCGTGTGTTATTCTTTTTGGAGCTAGAGAGACCGAACATGCATAGATAGGATAGGCTAAGAGGATGGAATTAATGAGGACAAATTTTCCAGCTAGGTTGAGCCACCTTGCTCCCCAAGCGGAGATATTTTTCTTGATCTTTTCAACTATTCCTTTCCATTCAACTGAGTTTTGTTTTCCTTTGAATATAGAAGTCCCAATATAGTTGAATGAGTTCCAGGTAGTCTTTCCTTCAAATCCTAAAACTCTTTCTATCCTATTCAATATCTCGGGAAAACAATTCCATCCATAAGATTTTACAGTATTCACCTTGCCATATGAAGCTTTTAGGAAAGAGTCCAAAACATTTTTGAACCTTTTCTGCGATCACTCTAGAGGCCCCACCTAGCAGAATTGTATCATCTACAAACTGAGCATGAGTAGCAACTTTGACTCCCCTAGCAATCTTAAGGCCTTTTAGTTCCCCTTCTTGCAGTGTTTGAATTTTTTGCTTAGTGAGTTAGCTACTAACATAAAAAGGTAGGGAGACTGAGGGAAACCGTGCCTGAGTCCCCTAGAGGCTTGGAAGAAAATTGATGGTCTGTCATTTATTAATGGAGCAATCCATGGATTGCTAATACATGCTTTAATCCACCTAACTAATTTCTTAGAAAAGCCTAGCTTGAGCATAATTCCAGATAGAAAAAAATGGTTAAGCCTATCAAAAGCATTATCCATATCAAGTTTTATTTCCATACCTTTTATTTTCTTCCCATGCTAGCATGAATGGCTTCTTGGACAATGATGATATTTTCTAGAATCTACCATCCAGCTACAAATCCTCCCCGGGGTTCCGTTATCAGATGCTTCATGATCTCTTTCATTCTTGTGGCCAAAATTTTTGTAAGTATCTTGTAAGAAGCATTACAGAGAGAGATTGGCCTAAAACTCTCCATGGATCTAGGATTTTTTTTCCTTTGGGATTAGAGCCAAAAATGAGGTGATGATGGCCCCTCCAATTTTTTCTTTTTTCCATGTCCAATTGAGCATTCTTCTCAGGTCCTCCTTGATGATGTCCCATGCATTTTTGTAAAAGTTGATGGTGAATCCGTCTAGCCCCAAAGCATTGTCCAGGTGCATGGTCCATATCGCCTCGCTTATCTCCTATTCCGATATTGGCCTTAGTAGTTTTTCATTCTCATCCCCAATGATTTTCTTAGGAATGGTTGAGAGCAGATTTGCTTGAGAGATGGGGTCCGTCTCTTCACTATCTATGTAGAATTCTCTATAGTGTTGGAGTACATGATTTTTCATTTTTTTCCTGCCCTTCTATCTTTTGTCCATCGTCGTCTTTCAACTCTTTAATGATGTTGAAACTTAATCTAGCTTTTGCTTGCTTATGGAAATATTCAGTGTTATAATCTCCCCCTTTTAGCCAGAGCTGCCTAGACTTCAACCTACACTCTTCTTCTTCCTGCCTTGTTGCTTTTAAGATCCTCACGTTAATTTCCTTTTCTTGGTTCAAAGAGTGTGCAGTCACTTCCTCTCTCTCTATTTTCCTTTGGAGGGTAGTGAGTTCTTCTTGGTTTGCTTTTTTTGGAGAGTAGTCCCTTTGAAGGATGTTTTTTCCCACTTCTTGAGAGCATAGCGCACTTCTCTTATCTTTGACTCCCATATGTAGCTAGGTGATCCAGATATGTTGGAGTTCCATGCTTTTTGTATTATTTCTTTTTCTTGTGCCTCATGCAACCAAAGAGGATTAAACCGAAAAGGAATTAGTCCCGGATTTTCAGAAGGAGATAAAGACAAGGAGATTGGCTTATGGTCCGATGTTGCTGAAGGCAGGGAAATGGAAATCATAAGCATATCTTTTTGGAGAAAGGATGAGATTATCATGAACTTGTCAAGTCTTGCAACAATATGCCTAGGGCTTGTCCTTTTATTACTCCAAGTGTATTTCCCATTTTTAAGAGGGCAGTCCAATAGGTTCAAATCTGACATTAGATCCTTCATTTTCTCATTAAAAGGGTCCCTGACTATCAATCCTCTCCTATTCTCTAGCTACAAATTGGTTGTGTTAAAATCCCCAGCGAAGATGGAGTCTTTCCCCTACACATCTTTTCCCAACGAGCTAAGATCTTCCTAGAATATTGTTTTGTCCCTGTAGTGAGTTGGTCCGTAAACATTACAAACGAAGATTGCATCTTCTCATATTTTCTTTGTATCTCTGTCATAATCCAATGGTTGTTTTCCTTCACTGACTTTATTAAGTATTTTGTTCCTATTGCATAATGTCGTTATTCCTCTTGACGCGCCTCTAGAGTTAATGGCTCTCCGTGAATAGTTTTTCCAAATTTGAAGGGTTACTACTTCCTCTGCAACCATTTTTGTCTCTTAGGTTAGTAGAATGTATGGTCTCTCAAAATTTAGGATGTCTTTAATTGCTTCCACTTTAACTGAGCTCCCCAAACCTCTGCAATTCCAAGAGACAACTTTCATTATTTCTTGGCTGGTTGGGGCCCTGCTCTAAACTTGGTATCCGCTCTTGCTCCTCTGACATTTCTAGTATTTTTTAGCATATTGGTTTCCTCTATGCTCTTTTTCCTTCCCAGGTCAAGTTCCCTTTCTGCTTCCTACGCCCTATGGTGCCTTTGAGTTTTTCTTCTCCTGGTGGATGAAGGTGGAGCTTGTTCCAATATTTATTGAGATCCTTGTGACGAGGATTGACTTGGGGAGACCACCATTTGGTTGATTTTCCTTTGCTTTACCATTGTTGCCCAGGTTCCTCCTGGAGATGAGGTTCCTGCGTGATCTTTCCCGACCCCATATCCACTTGTATTATGAAGCAATATGCAAATAAAATCCCCACTTGCTTTTATTTCAGCGTCCTCAGTAGGGATGTTTGAGGCAGGAATTTATCCTTCTTTTATCGGTTGTGTTTGAGGCTGATTGTTGGTGGGTGTTTCCTTGCCGTTTGGCTCAGTTTCCTTATTATATTTTTTTGGTTGAGCCACATTGGGTGCATTTGGAGGCATAGCTAGGTTCATTTTCCCTCTTTTTACTTGTTGCCATCCCTCTTCTTGGTTTTTTTTGGGGACCTCTTGTGCTTCTTTTGGGCAATTTTTAACAAAATGTCCATATTTGTAGCACTTTCTACACTTAAAGGGGAGTTGTTCGCAGTCTACTTTTTGGAAGTGCTCCCATCCATCCATGAATAGAGTTACTACCTCTGGAAATCCTTTCTCTATATCTACTTCCATGCACATCCTTGCACATGAGAATAATGACCCCTTTGGTTATGCCTTGCCAATATATTTCCCAAGGGTATTCCAATAGTTTGGAGAGCTTCATCATTCCAGCAGTGCAAAGGGAGATGTGGGAGGTGAACCCAAACCGGTACTGCTAATGGCACGCCTTTCTCTAGGTCAAAGGATAAACTCCATTGATTTAGATACAAGCCTCTCAGACCCATGAAGTAAGGTTTACTTCTAAAAATAAGGACCCTGACTTCTTTATTCTCAAACAAGAACCCAAAAAACCCTTTACCGCATAAGCAGTGTTGCAAGCCTCCAGAGATCAAAGGTAACCAATTCTTTGAGATCCATGTCTCCATGGTTTTCGGCAAGGGCCAAATCCCTGTGAATTGTCCTATTAATCCCCTTTCACTCAAGGCAAGAGCTTTTAATCTTGAAGCCGCTGACATGATCTGGATCTGGGGGGCAGCAACACACTCCACAAAACTAGATGTTGGGATATTTTCCGCTAGAGGAGTTGGCGAGGAGGCTACCAACGCCTTGAATGCTTCGTTCATGAGGTGTCTCCTCTCCTCCGGAGGGGGAACCAGGGGAGGATCCATGAAAGCCCGTCCTAGTCGAGGGCCCTCACGATGGCTTCAAGTCTCAGTTCCCTCCCCTTGTGATCCTTGCTCAGGCTTGCTCACGCTCCTTCAGAATCTTCGAGTTTGACTTAATTCCTCTACCCTTAATGAGGTTATCAACAAGAATGACAAAATTATATACAAAATACACAACATTTTAAAGAGAATTAAATAGTGAAGAGAATATAACCACCTTCGCATGATCAATTTATCGAGAATTTAATAAGCTTTTTTATTTAGAAAACAACATTATCCATAAAAAAAGACGTTAGACAAATCCAAATTTCTATTATTAAAAGTTGCTTTGCCACTTTGAATAATTAATGGATTTTTTATAATTATTATGAAAATTGGCTATTTTTCTAATAAAATTTGCTCAATTAAAATTCTTTATTCTTAAAATCACCAAATTATCTATAAACTATATAAAACACTTAAAATCACCAAATTATCTATAAACTATATAAAACAGTTCAAAATTTGAATATTCTAAAAAAAATTGCTTAACCAAAATTCGTACACTTAAAAAGACTTCAGAATTTTTAAATTTTTTATACTTCATTTATATAAATTATAATTATGTTACAAAATGAGAATCCTAATAATTTGTTAAAATGAGAATCACTGCAATATGTAGTTAAATTTGTTGAAGTTGAATATTAAAACGTAGCGGAAAGAGAACATTCAATGGTGATGAGTCGATGACTTGCTTCATTCCAATATATGGAGTTAAACTTGTTGAATGTCGAAAAGCCTCCACGTGGAATCAACGTTGTCATTGAGAACTGTTAATTCACGAAGATATTTACATTTATGAGCGTTGCCAATCCCGTTAATTGACATGAGAGATGGTCACATTCCATCCATCATTCAAATTGACTTCTCGCCAACACAATTCATAAGCACACCCTGAAACGAAGCGAAGCTCAATTTCCCGTCAATTGACTTAAATTTATTTCTAATCTATTAACTTCAGTCCCGGAATTTGTTCACAATTGTTTCTACGGTATCTGCATTTCCTCTTTTGCAAAACCCATCATATTTTTGTCATCAGTCACCCCTTTTCGTTACATTACAGAGCCATAGGCCTGCAATATTGTTTGTCATAAACAATGCCGATATTGTCCCAATCCACAATATGTTTACAAATGCATACGAAAGGGCTGACATCTCTTCAGAAACCCATACCACCCAAGTCTCCTTCTGTCCACAAATCCCATTCCCCCATAACTAAACTCACTGCCTCCCTGCCCAGGAGACCTCAACACACTAATCTCTCTGCATGTGGTTCTATTGGGGCTCTCAGTTTTTTCAGCCCTTCATTTAAGGGTAATGGAGTTCTAATCAAGACGAAATTAAATAGAGCAATAGCTTATAATGCATATAATCCGGCTACTGAAACAGCTGGGTCTTCATTACCAGATGCAGAACGCGAGAAGGAGAAGCTTTCTCAGGTGCACCAATTGTATCCTGACTTGTGTGTAACGTGTGAAATGTTTCTGCTCGAGCACCCTTTATTTTAATTCCAGGAAATTGATGTGGTTGTAGCTTATTGCAAATGTGAAGGATAGATTTTATATTGTTTTTTCTGTATGTAAATATTTTCATTTTTTTCTCTGTAGAAATGTCTTTGGCGGTATTTTAGGTTTCTCATTGTCGTCTCTGGTTCGAAGGGAAATTAATGTTATACTTTTTTAAACGAGTAGCAAAACACCATAAAATCTGATTTTGTTTTTTCTGGGAAACCAGCTGTGTCATTCTATTAGGTTGGATTAATGAAGTAGATTAGGTTAATCTTTATGTAATCACCAGAGAATGCAGGCTTTAATGCTTATAGTGAACTGTTGGCAGTTGCTGGGAAGCAGGGTATGTATTTGCTTGGCAGCTCTGGTGAAAATGGTCTTCTTTTTCAGAATTGAATTGGAGTATCACCAGGGGCCGGTAAAGAATAAGCTGATGTTGAGTAGCTTTTTGCATCACGAATTGGAGCAAATCCATAGAGGACACTTAGAAAAATTTTCGGTTATGTACACCTGAATGAAATGTGAATTGTTTGGAATCAGAAAGTCTGGTCCTATCAAGTGGTAGCCTTGGAAGAGTATAACATAAACATATACTCAGTGAACATGGTGACCATAGTGTCACAAGGGAAAAATTGGAGCCATTTTTAAGATGCCAATGAATTATTAATGCTCAATTTATCCTGAACTGTATTCAAGCAGCCTTGCTTGTACAACAAATGAACAAACTTTCAGCCAATAGTACTGAGTAGTTTACTCTCACTACACCTGTCTGGCCAAAGTCTGACGTTTTTTTGATTTGAATCCATTGTTTAAATGTACACAAACATCAGGAGTTGGACTGATCAGAGTCTTATAACTGACATTGACCTTCTCAGTCTGACAGACATTTACTTGTCAACATCGACTTGGAAGTCCTATTCCACTTTGAACAATGAGCTTTCATTAGTCCCTGACATTGATTCCGGCATTCAATAGCTGACTTGACTACTTTGACTAAAGGCGTAAGCTAAATTCTAGATGACTTGCACCTTCTCCAGCATTTTTTGCCAAAATCCGGACATGGGGAAATTGCTGAAATTGCAATTTGGGTTGCTGGAATTACAATTTTGGTTGCAGGAATGGATCCAACGTCCTCGATTACCCCTGGAGCACCCCAATTATGCAATTCCAACAACCCAAAACTACCATTTCAGCAATTTCAGCCGGATTTTGGGTGCAAATGGTTTACAGTTTAGCTTACTTCTTGACTAAATATTCGGTTTTGTATTGTGATCAAATCTCTTCTGTCATTGTTGGGAAAACTTTGCCCTTGTTGCAATGCACTTTTGTACAATTACAGAATCTCCTATAGTGTTCAAGTACATAGCATCTTGTACAAGACTTTGACTTTTACAACCCTTCTCAGGGTTTGGCACAAAGAGTATTTCTGCTGTCACAGTTTCCATAATCTTGTTGTAATACATGCTTTAGTTTACTTTTTATCTATTCCCTGAAATGCACTGTAGTTGTTCCCGTTACACCATATTTTGCATGGGGTGTTAGAGCACATTTTTTTATGATACCTGATAGGATGACAGCTATGGACTTTCTATGGAGCAGTTTCAGATAATGGGCAGTATCATGGTGCAAATATTTTCATTGGTGTTACCTTTTATGTGGCATTCTTGGAGGATGACTTGGCACGATCATCTTATCATGCCCTTTCACTCGTCAACATTTTAGATGGATTGGTTATGTTTGTACCATTGGTGGAGGTTGCTTCAGCTGCATATCGTGTATCTTCATCTTGTTGGAGACACTCTTCTTTGGTTGATCATTGTGGAGGAGGCCATCTTATTATTCCCCTTGCTTATGTTGTTCTAGTCACTACTTTTGCTTGGTTGTTGTAGTGGGTTCATGTTTTGGTCTTAGTTGTTTGTGTCTCTATGGTGGGGTGTTTTCCTAGAGTGTCACTTTTCCACACTCACATTTCATCTCTTTTCTATCGTTTTCCTAGGTATCTTCCATATTCTACCACATTACCACTTTCTTACCTTGGTACAATCCATGTCACGTACACATTCCACCATAATCCCATTCCTACAATGCACATGTGTCATTTCATCCATTTTCATATAGTTTTCCCTTCATAATTAATTTTTCATTTGGCATATTTCATTATTTCATCTTTTCCATGTATGAAAGTGTCAAAGCGGTTTGGGATATTTTTATCACTGATTAGTTAAACCCAAACCTTAGGTTGAGTGCTGCATTAGTGGCCTATTAATATTAATATGCTATTGTTATAAACCTTGATTGAGGCTTCATTCCATAAGTTTCATACTTAAATGTTTTAATCATGCACTTGTGAATGCAACTTTATGTTCCATGTGGTACAACACACGAGGGTAGTGCTCTCCTTTTGGCACACATGTTGAGGCAACCAAAACAAAATCAAAATAAATATTTGTTATGTTGTCGCATTTGTAAATTTGTTGGGCATCTTTTTGGGCCATCATTATTTCTTGGCACACATATGTTGAGGAGGTGGTTGAGCTTGCACTTGTTTTGAGGTTAGCTATGCATGCACCCTAATCTTTTGATCACATCCCACCCATTCACACTTATTCATTCATTTAGCCTTATCCACTTATCCACTTTACCTTTATCCCATTGACACATTCTTCTAGGTGGTGCACTCCACCAAGCGGTTCACTTGCATCTTTGACTGGTCTTGTACACACTTGTTTCCACTTGGTTGAAGGCCAAGTGATATGAACTAATTTACCCTACCTTTTGGAGGTTGTTGCACATCTCGGAGGGCGCTCTATCTCTTATGGAGAATATTTTATGGTTATCTTGCTTGGTCAATGTGGACATAATGCACATGTTCCTATGTATTGGTAGTTTGAGATGGTGGTTGAGCCTGGGAGACACTTCTTGGACCACTTATGCTATTTTTGGAGGTTGTTGCATAACTATTCCAATATTTTATTTTTGTTTGACTTGTCATGGTGTTAGTTAGGCAAATATTATATTTTATTGTAAGAGAGACTTAGCCCACTTTATATAAAGGAGCTGTCTCATGTTAAGCTTCTGTGTACATCAAGTTTGAAGACTAATGAAGCATTGAGGTATTGCTGCTTTGTAGTGTCGTTATTTTATTTTGCTCTTCAATTGTTGTTGATTATGTGTAGAAACTAGCTTGTTGTCATTCTAATATAAAATCCTAACAATGAACATTTATTCATTTAGGAATAAAGCAATGTGAAGAAGTTTGTCCCTCTTGTTTTACTTGCTATTTTTTTCCTGTTTTGTTCTCCATCTTCTAACAAACTAAGTTGCTGATTGGAAATAATTCAGCTAATAAACTGCACCTTTATGTTAGATTAATGTGTGGCAAATTAATCCCTCCAAGATAATCCCACATGATGATTTCCACCAAACACCTTAAGGTGTCATATATAAAATTAGTTTACTTTATCTTAGGTTCACAATCAAATGACCAAGGTAACAAACTAGACCTTTCATCTAAGTAGGTGGGAGGTGTCAACTTAGTCTTCTCTACCTCATAGCCTTCTTCAAAGTAGTTGACAGTGACAAATCAGTCCATTCATTTTGCAGTGTGTCATGACTCCATTAGCCCTTAGGTTGATAGGCACCAGTCCCTCATCATTTCGTTCCCTTGTTCCTCTCATCCTTCATTTCCTTTCTTTCCATATCCCTTTCCCATCCCCATTTCTTTCCATTGTACTACAACAACCACATGTTTTGTTAAGGTTTATTCTTCAAACTTCACCTTGATCCCCCACTCCATAGCCTTACCAATCCTGCTTAGGGATAACCCCCCTGTGTTTGAGAATAGCTAATCAAAAGTGAGAGGAAGAGCTACTGAGGTGACCTTGGATAGCCTTTTTGAGTTACACAAGACTAGCACCTTGGTGCTAGATTTTGTTGTAACCGTGGCTATGTATAATGTGGTTACAAAATTTTTCTGTGCCAGTTGTTTAGAGATATTGTGCACTTTTGCCTGGAGAAATGTTATGTTTGGAGTCTGGACACAGGACTTACACTGGTCATGCACAGGACTTGCTGGTTAATAGCTCACTAAATTCCAAGCCAAAGAACTGGTGCCTGTGCTCTAAAATTACTGCTGCTGACTCCAGATTCTACTTGCTTGTGTATTTTTTGTTTGGGAACTTGTCTTTTTGTTTGCCTTGGTATTCAATTCCCTGTCAAGTCTCTTTGCACTTTTTAGATGGCCACTGACAATCCTGATTCACATTTCACTGCATGGAAGTTTTCTGTTGCTAAAAATCAATTTGATCCTTTATTTTTTTAACTTGGAATTTTTTGGTGGATGAGGCTTCCTACCAAATTTAAGTTTCTACATTTGAAGTAGATATATTGGTTTCTTACATTGTCACACTGTTCATATGCTCACTCTATTTGTTTCTTGGATCTTTTATTTTGTGCAATCTTTTTTTAAGCGCCAGTAGTTTATTCAATATTGTGCATAATGGTGTAAACTTTTCATTCTTGTTATGTTCCTTTATGTTGTGTATTAGGTCCTTGAATGTATATTTCTGGTAAATTTTGCTATACAATGCTCCCATTGTGGGGTTCTGAAACAAATAGGCATTTGTGTTACTATTGACCATAATGCCATCCTTCAAGAGTTTTAATTCTTATTTTTATTCTCTATGGAAAGAAAGATTAATTGCATCACAAACGAGTCATGATTTTGTCGTTGAAGGCACCTCAAGTGAAATGAAAATATGCTTAAATGACAAAATGTTATGCAACAGTTGCTGTGGCCTTTCATACCACCTATGGGTAAATTGTAAGACAAGGCTTTTTCAAGATTGCATATTGCGCATGCATGTATCTCTCATTCCTTTGATGGTTTGACAGAATGATGTTGAGCTTGTCACCAGAGAGATCACCTTTTCCTGGAATTCCATCTTCGGATAAGAATGCACTCAAAACAACAATGCATTTCAATTCAACCCTGGAACATGTGTGGATGTTTCAGGTGCCCTGCAAGAGATATGCGTGGGCATCAGCTTACTGAGATGTAATTTAAAGCCAATTTCAGTGGAGCTTTCTATAGTTTTCTTAACTCCATGCTCAAAAAAATTCTTTCTGCTATTTAGTATCAGATTTAGAGAGTGTGATCAGCAATCACTGATCAGTGTCCATAAATTTGCTGTGCAAAATATTATTTGATTTGATATTCAAACATGGCTGATGCTAGTTCAATCGATCAAGAAATTCAATCCTGGATGTTTTTGTTTTCAAGTAAATAACCACACAAAATTGGTTTATCACCTTTATTTGTCAAGAAAGTGGGTCCCCAAACTGATTGATCCAAACTTATGGTTTTATCAATGTGCAGGTTTCAAAACGTTTAGAAAGCACTGGAAGGTATTTCAAGCGGCTAGGAGGGTTAGGCTTTTGGGGCCAGCTTACATGCACAGTTGTATCTTCTGTAATACTTGCTTTCTCTGTGGTCATCACCGGGAGCCCCACTTCACCAGCGACATTTTACATGACTGCTATTGGCATTGTAGCAGCATTTATGTCTGTATTCTGGTCTTTTGGGTACATTCGGCTAGCTGAACGTCTTCGAAAAACTGCAAATGATCCTGCCAAGGTAAACTGATAGGTGGCCAGGTTAGATTCTGGAAGTACTGCCAAAATTAAAGGTTTCTTTGTTTTTTGCAAAGTATTCCAAAAGTAGTAATATTAATTTGAAAGTTTCACTTTGAACTTCATTGAGAAGATTCACCACAACGTATTCTTGTTTATTTCTAGTTGGTTTTAAATACAAATCTCCAATTATATTATGTCAAAAGGATATGCAGATCTATGCAATTTACATTTTGAGACATTGACTGAAATCAATGCACATGTGATAGCTTGTACAGTGGAGGAACTTCATACCATGCTTGTGTTTTAGGTGTGAGCCCATCTTGTTACTGGCTCTTTTTTCACCTAGTATCAAATGTCTTTGAACAGTTAGATATTAATAATTGAGTGAATGAGATATGATACTATGAGCCTTGTGATGGTATACTTGTATGAATTGACTAGTCATGAAGGTAAAGGGTTGTGTCCTTTAGTTTATTAATTAACATTATTATTATTATTATTATTCTTATGTAATGCTTAAGCCTTATTTGTATATTTTATGTTCATTATGTAGTATGTCATTTTTGCACCCTAAGAGTCTACGAAAACAATCAAATGTTTTTTTGAGAGAGTGGACTTGGCAATTTATATGCATTTTCTTGATTCCTAGCACTCAAAAGACAAATATATCATATATGATGGTCTGTTAGCCTGTCAGCATGGTCCTATTTGGGCTCTTTACCAGTTCATCTTTGCTTTTTCTAAAATTGGACTTGGTGAACCATAGATATGACGAGTCATTCCATTTGTAGATATTGGGGTCTAAGTCATAGGGTTCGCTGAACTTCAAGCTTGAGGTTCCAAGTTCAACGGATCTAAATAAAAATATCAGGTTCAATCAGGTTCTTCAAACTTGATAGACGAACCTCAAGTTGAATTGGATAGATGAACCTGATCAGCGAACCTGAATATGAATTCAAATCAAAGGCGAACTTAAAGGTGAATTCCATTTTTTTAATTTTTTTTGGAATTAGGTTAAAAATTAACCTATCGCATTTGGCGTTGACTTATCCATGCCCACAATGTGCAATGTTGTGTGCACCTCGACTCCTCACTCAACACTGACTAGTGTCGACGCTCACATGACTTGCCTCCATCATTTATCAGGTCGTGCAGTGTCCATCTCATACTCAGGAGTCAGCGATGCCCATCCATTGGATCCTTGACCCTACCGCTTGTGCAGGTGCTTGCTCTCGAGTGATTCCATCATTGTGGAACCCTCGACCGAGTTGACCATGTGCTGTTGCTCTGATCTCCATATTTCAAAGTTTGGATTCCAGAGCCCTCGAAGGCTTCAAGTCTCGACCCAACCATGTGTTTGGATCTATGCTGCCACAGGGGCTTCTTTTGTTGCAAACTGCAGCCTGCTGCCATTGCTATAACTTGTGGTCACTACCAACTGTTCGAGCCTATTTGCATGGATGATCTTCATAAGGATTCCTGAGTATCCTGGGCATGAAAGAGGCATTCTGTGCATGAAAGCAGCCTATAAAATTCAGTTTTGAGCCATTTTGTGAATGAGAACAGCCCTAACTATGGATATGGGTGCTTTCTGAGGTGAGCAGCATCAGTAAACAGAGATTAAGAATCAATTCTGGGCAGAATTTCAGCAAGCATTGGCAGAAGAGAGAATATTGCAACCAAACCTATCCATACAGTCAGGCCTGCCTGCTATATTGGTTAAAAAACAGAACTTTTCGTGGGGCACAAAGGCAGGAAGAACTACACTATTCAACATTCATCTTGATATCTTGGTTGGGTGTCTTGTTGCTGTTGTGAAGGGTAAAACTTCTTTGGTCTCTGCAATGATTGGAGAGATATCTGCAGGTACCGATCTTAAAGTGATTGATGAAAAAGGGAGACTATAGACTGATTGCAACAGAGAAACAAAAGCCTTTATTGAGCAATTCTGGGCTATGTCACAAGGTTCGGCGAACTTCAACCATCAGGTTTGAAGTTCGTTGAACCTCAAAAAAAATTTCAGGTTCGTTTAGGTTCGTCGAACCTCATAACGAACATTCCACATTTTTTAGGGTTTTTTTTCCTTGTGTTTTCTTCCGCGTGTGTGGACTCGCGCTCCGAGTCTTTGACTCTCCGACAAGCACTCCGGAGTCTGCACAATGCAGCCTGTAGCTCGTATCTTGTATTGGGCTTCTATGCTGAACCCTTGACCCATCACGATTATGGACAGTGAAGTCCCAACTTTCAACAGGGGAGTGTAAGCACGATTCTGGACGGCTGAGTATGGACGAATTTGACGTCGTAATTTATGGCGTAGTCCACCACGAGTTTGCACTTGATCCAATAGTATTTGTGGCTTGCCGGGAGCACTCATGAGTAACAACAGGTGTAACTGCAAAGGGTGACCGAGAGAGTATATACTACGTGTGTTGCTGTCCGATTTAAGTCTGTATATTAAATTATTTTATAAAATTATATTTATGTTTACTTTTAATTGTTTTCTGTTTATTTATTTGTTATTGCTATATATATATAACAATATATATATATATCAGTGTAGTCAGACTCTTTGAATACTCGCGAGTCTTGCCGAGTCTTGCCGAGTGACCACCAGGACGAGTACTCGTGACATACTCGCAGGGTAAACTCGCCACTCGTCGAACTCGTCATTTACTCGCTGAACTCGTCACTTACTCGCGAGTCCGTTGACTGTTTGACCGTCGCTTTTGTGTTTTGGAGGGAACGTGGGGAGGGAATAAGCCCCCGAAACAACACCGCTCTCCCCTGTCATCTCATTGAATAGTTTGGCTTCCCCCGAGTTGTTCTCTTTTGCCCCCTAGCTATTATCAATTTATCAGTTGTTTGTGTGTTTGGAATTTTGGAGTGTGCGTGCACTGAGGAAGGTCGCTAACACTGGTCTGAGCATTTTCAATTTTTAATTTTTTTCATTGAACTTCTATACTTTGG
>LPNX010857864.1:169303-225394 GCA_001517045.1 Pseudotsuga menziesii
GTCGAACCTATGCTGAATCTCATCCGAACCTCATTGAAAAATTCAAACCTGAATCAAACCTGAAGGTCGCTGAACCCGAACCCGAACCTGAACCTTGTGACATTGATTCTGGGTATATGGAAAACCTCAATCAGCAGTGAAATATATCTCTTTTGAGTTCTAGGTACAATGTTCCAAATCTGGAGATGATTCCTATGGAGTCTGGGCAATATTTATGGGCAGAAAGAGCTGTAAAGGGCTTCTTTATGGTTGCAGCGACCCAAATCTGGTTTTCCTTAGTGTTGGAGGGGTGTCAAACAGTTCACCTGGAGGATTCATGACAGCCTAAAATTTGTATTTAGACTCAGGAAATATAACACCAAGTAATCATGAATGCTTGGCACCTTACAGCTCGGTAATCGTGAATGCTTGGCACCTTAAAAAGGGGTGGATGGTAGTCGTATCACTGTAGACGAAGATTTGCAGAAGAGGACCACTCCTGAGGTATATTGCTCTGAGATCACTGGAAATTGACTTAGTGAATCATTCTAAAAGATCAAATAATACCCAGAATAATGACATATAGTGGTTAAGTTCGGTTTTGTGGTAAAAACATCCGGTTTATTCTCAGCAAACATTTCCTGTTAATATACAAACATGGATCTGGTATATTGTGCCTCGGAAAGGGAAATTATGGGCGCAGGAAATGCATTTGAGCCTTAATCGTTTGGATCGTTCATACATGAACAATGAGCCATCAAATAAAGGGGGCGACCATTGTCACGATGTGTTAGGGGCCAACATGTGATCATGGAGTATAGAGCCAACTTCAATTCTGATGAGCATTTTTGCGCTATTCCGTGGCGGACTCAGTTTTTTATCTGCGCCTGAGTATTGAACTGGATGAAGATGCCATCATGCAGTTAAAAGATGCCTGTTATAACTTATAAGACAGGATTTGAGTGTTGTTCCAAGCCATTGAATTATTGCACAGTAATTAACCAGTGATAGAGGCAGGATCATGGAGAATTTTGGAACTGTTCCTGTCAGCACTTTTGAGATTGAAGGTGAAATTGTGTTTCCAAAAATATGAGGAACGGGCTTGGCTCTGGGTTGATCATTCCATGTTAGATGGTTTTTGAGCTGTCCCTTAACTTGTTGATTTGGCTTGGTGGATGACTCTCATGTGGGCCATCTTATTGAGGCTCTTGGTTATGTTGCCTCAAAAACTAACACCCCTACTTGGAAGGTCCTCACTAGGATATAGCCAAGGGGGCACTATGGAAATTTCACCACTGTCACTAAATGAAATTTTCCTTCACTTCAGCACTTAAATAAAATCCAAGTGCTAGGGGCGATTTCCTAAGGGAAACTAAGTACTTGTTTTTGATTTGGAGATTAAGTAACTACTTGAGTTGCTTTTAAGATTTGTGAGATGCTTTTGAATTGAGTGTTAGTGTAAAAGTATTGAATAAAAGATACAAACTCCCAAATCATCAATATGTAACCCAAACATGTATGTAAAGCTTCTCACAAATATTTACTTGCATAGAAAGGAAAGGTAACATGAAGTAACAAAAAACAAAGTTAAGACTTTATATGAAACACAAATTAAACCTTCATGAATCCATTAATCTGAAAATGGCAGGATTCCTTTGCATTATGAAAAAGATGATGATTATTGGAGGTTCCTTAGGCCTCCCATATAAGATTCTTTAAGGGCTGGGAGCATTGTATCCTTTGGGCCACACATTCTGAGGAAGATGTTCATGATCATTTCCCGCCATATGGAATAAGGAAGTTGTCAATTTGGATCAGCCAAAGTCAGATTTTTATGCAGATTTGGAATAACATGAAAAAGATTTTGTTAAAGAAATTCATGAAGATTGTTGTTGCCCGAAACTGGCACGCGAGTGCTGAAGTCCAAACTGTGGGTGCGCCAGCCCGGTGACAACTCTCTCTCGAGAGGCCAATGTCACCACACCCCTCTCTCCTAGCTTCAGGTTGGCTCTTCTCCAGCTCTAGGGGGGTATCCCTAAGTTAGGATAGCTAAGGCAGGTGCAGCTGAGGGCAAGGTGATCTGAAGAGGATTCCTTAGAGAAACATGGGTAGCAAAAAGGAAAATGATTGTGCTTGATGGACAGGAAGGGAAGGGAGGATCAGTCCTTGAGGGAAGACCAGTGTCAGTACCAGAAGGGAAAATGGAGTCAGAAGGGGACTCAGGGAGGCTTTGTGTTTCACAGAAGGGAGACTAAGCTGGTACGTTCCACAATCAGAGGCAAGGAGAATGGGAGTATAACCGACTACTGTCCATTACTCCTAAGACCTTCAAAAGCATAACGCCGACAAGCAACTTGGCAGCTGCAAATGCTTGCCCAATGGACTAGATTATAGCCTTCTATTCTGATTTGGTCTATAACTTATGAAAAACACAGAACTACGACAGAGATGCCCAAAATATCCAAGAACTCAACATGATTTTTTTAAGTATGGGGAAAAATCCTGCTAGCCAATTTTTCCATCCTCTTACAATGAAAGAGCTATGCTCTTTATAGGCCCAAAAAGGCTCTCAAAAAATTAATAAAATAAGATAAAGGGAAAAAGTAGGATCTAGATCCACTTTTTCCTCAATCAAACAACTAAACTTTAAAGCAACTAAAGCTAACTCCTATTTTGACTAAAGTGTAACTACTCCAGCTCATAGACGAGCCACCTAGCACAAAGTGGACCTGCCACTTTTAAAGGTCAGAATCTGCCTTTTGACAAGGTCACCGAGAGCCGACGAACCCCTGAATGTCCACGATTTCACCCATTAGCTGCTCAAATAGGAGATGCATGGGTGACACACTAATTGTTGTCGAGGATTTGCAGAGAATTTCGAGGAAAACGTGATTCTGTCAAAACGTGAAGAGGCTGTCATTTATGCTTACAGTTGACGTGTAGGTGAGTTAATCTCTCCATTCCAAGATGCTGTATACCAACATCAAAGAAGTGAAACGGGTTCCACTTCGAATCGGATGCCAAGAAGAAATGACTGTCAGGCATTGCAAGCCATGCCACGATGGTGAGGGAAACAATCATAAACAGAAAAACCGAGGTCCTCCAAGCTCCACTCCGGTTTCTCCAAACTCCACGCAATCCAAGCCACTGCCAGCTGATGAAGACAACCTCCAATGTAGTTGACTGCCAAGGGATTTTATGAAGCTGATCCGCTATACATCGTGCCATCTATGAAGCTGCCCAATCTATAGACGAGCTGCCCCTGTTCGCCATTGGTGCGAGTAAAAATGATCTGTGATTTGCAGGGCAACGCGCCAACGTCTCTCAAATAACTGATCCGCAATCTGCTTGTGAATTCTGGGTGGATGGCTGTGGCGCTCCTAAAAAAATTGACACGCTAGCTGCTAGCAGATTCCACAAAATCGCGCCCGATTGCTCTGAGTTGACTCTGATAATCGACGACTGTTAAGCAAATTTCCTTTGCGTAATCCACTGAAAATGGCGTGAACTCCTCTAATCGTGCTGCTTCCAATAAATCATATGTAGTGATCATGCATAATATTGATAGCTGTTGTGTCTAGTACGTTGGCTAGCTGAGGAAAATGCAGACACATAATTGCACTCTACTCAAAGTTGCCATTGATTGGAACGAGAAAAAATCAACTGCAGAGAGCTTCCATTGCTAAACTCTTGGATGCGTCGGGACATGGGTTTTCTCCAAATTTCTCTACTGAAAGCATCACAAAGCAAAATTTCTGTCCAACGCATTCCTTTTCTACTATAGAAGAAGATTGAATTCCATGACAACTACCCTTTTGGAAAGCTCCACATGATCCTTGCGGAGAGCCAAAGCTTGCAAACTTGATAGATGAAATTTGATTTCCCTCTGGATACTGAAGATGAACACTTGGTTTGCTCGTATTTTCTAGCTCTACACACTTGGTGATTGCTTTCTGCCAATATTTAACAGGCGAAGGATGTTCCTCTGAAATGAATCCGCAAACATTTGCTACTTTTCTTTTAACAAATCTGATTTGAGTTGGATCACCGCCCCTATCATCAAATATCACAAGCAAATTGTCTGTGGTTTTTAACCAAGACCTTGGGACATGATACCATCTCTGTGTAGGCTTCCCACAATCTGTATTGCATTTATTCGGAAGGAATTTTCCTCTATAGTTACATTTACTTGTGTAGTCGGCAAAAGGGGAGCTGATAAAGGCCAATATCTTCCAATCATCCGACCATTTATCTAGGCTTGGCCTTTTCCCATACTTAACATATCCAATGCTACAGGGTCATTTCCAGGGGGAGCATTTATTCTTGCCTTGTACCAAATCAAAGATTGATTCTTTAAAGGACTAGGAGCTTTTTCCCATTGAGCATTTGCAGCTCCACTCTCTGAGTAAAGATTCAGGTTTTCACCTTTCAGCCCAATCTGATATGTCCAAACATTTGAAGACAAGTCTATGGTTCCATGAGAAACAAAATTCTTTGCACAAAATGTAGCTTGCTATCCCTTTTTCTCTGCTTGTCTCCACTGATAAAATGCTGCAACCATTGCCACATGATCACTGTAGCCACCATAGCATGACATGAACTTCATCTTTGTTGCCAAGGCTCGTCTTTTTTCATGTGGCGCCATTGATAAAACAAAAAGCTCTCTGCAAACAAATCTCTTCAAGTGGAGTTTGTTTAATTTTAGGGACCTGATAGTCAGGCAAAGCTGCAGCTCGGACTTTGGAGAAGAGATGATAACGGGTTCCTAGTTGGCAACGACCAGCATGTCCTTCTCACTGCTTAGCACTTGCCTCTTGCACTCTTGCGTGTACTATTACAACAATAAAATTCCCTCTTCAATCTGGTGCTTTCCCTGCAAGAAAAAGAAAGGACAACTTGCAACATGCTATTGAATGTAGGTGAGCTTCAAATAAACTCTGCAAATACATGCTACCAATTAGGTAGTAACAAAGATCAAGAAGAAAATGAAGAAGCTCTTGTTGAAGAGCCTTTCCTGGTTGAAAAGGATGTTGAAGACATGGTTGATGAAGGTGCAGCTAATGTTTCTCCTTGTTCCCCTTATGATGAAAGTTTGGTGAGCCTTCCTCTCTCTTTCTCTCTCTCTTTTGCTCTTGATAATGAATCTTTTGAAGATGAGGATCCTTTTATATTGAAGATAGTTGCCATGGTTACAATGATGTGCATTTTCTCCATTTTGATCACGATATGGGCAATGCAGATTGGAATTTTTTGGAGAGTCCATATACATGACTTTTTTGATGAGGAAATTGTAAACTTTGAAGATTTTGGAAAACCAAAATTTGGCGGGATATCTCAGGATTTGGTTCAGCCATGCTTGATCACCATTGATGATGACTTAATGTTGTATATAGAGGTTTCTATTCTAGATCTTGAACAACTGGGATTACCCTCTCCTAGGGTGGATCTCAACCATCATTTTCAGCCATGTTTCTGAGGGATTAATGCAGGTTTTGGGCAACAAGAAGGTGGTTTTATTTTAGGGTTAGAGCAGCAAAGTGTGCCCTCTCCTAGGGAAAATTTGAGGTTATTTTCCAACCGTATCTTTTAAGGATTATTGCTGGTTTTGAAAGTCATTTGGGACAACAAACAGGTTTTGAAGAGCAGGTTCATCTTGAAGGAAGTTTCTACTTGAGCCCTATCCAAGCTTGGATAGAGGAGGCTTGTGAAGGGGGCCCTTCTCCTTGGAAAGGGTTTGAAGGCATCTAGGTTCGTGATCTTTTCTATTGTTCCAGCCACATTCCATTGAAGGTAATGCCATCTACTCGGCTCATCATTGATGTGATTTTGTCTTGGACTATTTCCAAGGACAAGGGAAGAAAGCCTATCATGTATGTCATGCAAAGGTGGCTTCACTGGTGGTATGATTTCACTTGATTCATTCCTGTTATCGTAATTAGAGTAGGTAGGGAGGATGAATAATCTCTTGCATGAACATTTTGTGTGTCATTTGCTTTACCCTTGCATTGCATTTTTTATGTTTGTATACATTTCACATTTTGATTTGAGCAAGGTGGGATGGATGTGTTTGCCTCTGATGCATTTGACATCCTTCTTGTTAGAAGTGCATGTAGGTCTATAGGTACTAGAAGATTTTGGAGGTTCTCATGCACTCTTGGGACAATCTCATGTCCTGTAGTTGGTCTTGATTTTTCCTAATTAACATCGAGAGCCACTCTCTCAGGAGAATGGGGACATCTGGTCAAGGACCAAGATGTGGAACTAGTCCAACACTGGGAGAACTCAACCTTGAGTTGAGTAGCCATTCTGTTGAATGGGGACATTTGGTCAAGGACCGGGATGTGGAACCAGCCCTGCACTGGGGGAAATCAACCTTGAGCTGAGTAGCCATTCTGTTGAATGGGGACATTTGGTCAAAGGACCAGAATGTGGAACCATTCCATCATTGGGGGAACTCAGCCTAGAGCTGAGTGGTCATTCTTTGAATGGAGGCACTTGGTCAGTTACCAGGAAGATGAACCAGTCTAGAACTGGTGAACTCAGCCTAGGGCTGAGGGCCATTCTCCGAGGGAATGGAGGCGCTTCGTGAGTTACCAAGTATTTGACCTTGGGTCAAATTATGCAGCCTATGGTTGAGGCGCTTGGTTAGTTACCAGGACATCACTATATGTCCTAGACCGGGTCTGGGCATGCAAGACACTCCTACCCTCAATCTGTGGGCTTTGTGATCTTCTCCAAGGATTAGCTACCCTTGGTTAAGACACCTAGTTACCCGATCTTGGTGGCACAAGGAGTGTGAGATGAAAGCATTAGTAATTCTCTCTATTTATGATGATGTACTTTGAGTGGGGATTAAGGACCCCTATGACCACTTGCTTTGACTACAGGGCACTTGAAGATGGCTAAAGGTGAAAGTAAAAAATACATAAGGACCCTTCGGCCACTAAGGAGTCAAAGTGAAAATACAAAAAGACCTTTAGTACCACTAAAGGTAAAAGTCAAAAGATAAAAAGAATAAAATGTTATTATTTTATTCTTTTGAGTTTTGGTCCACATCTAGGTGAATCAAATGTTGAATTTTTTTTAATGGTTATATCAGATTTTAAAGTTTAGCATCATAACAGCATAACCATAAGCCAAAAGATCACTGAAAGATAGACAAGCACAACCACACAAAAGAACAACACAGATTTATCCTAGGAAGACCCTAAAGGGAAAAACCCAGCAAAAGCTTCCTCAATATAGATGCCCCAAAAGATAAAAGGTAAAACCCAAAAGACTGATCCTCCTCCTTCTCCAGCTACTTCTCTCTCTCTCACTAATGCGCTACAAGTGAGTGTGTGTGTTCCAAATGAGGAGCGCCACACCTCTCTATTTATATTCTTTTGTTCACTTAATAATTAATTCAGTTATGTAGGCTCGAGTAATCCTAATTTAATCATGTAGGCTTTAGTAACCACAACTGGGGTACTAATGACCCGACTTACAATAGAGGGGACTTCCTCATGACTCTTATTAGTTCTCCCGATTAGAAACATTAGGGTATAAAGAAATACAAGTGATTCTCCCGGTATGAACATTGGGGACCACAAAAAATACATATAGAATATTCTTCGAAGTTACAATATTTCAACACTCCCCCTTAACGAGAAGGGTATTCTACAACAACATCAACAACAACAATAGTAGGAGAGAGAGGACATCATCAACATCATCAGGGTGACACATCTATAAATCATTGGAAGCTTTTCAACATCATATGGTCTTCATCTTCAATCTTCAATAGCAGCAACACTTTGACATCAGTATCATCATCAGTACTTTTAGTCTTCATCTTCAATCTTCAGTCTTCAGCAACAGCAACGCTTTGACTGATAGCATCATCATCAGTACTTTGACCTTTCAATCAGCAACATCATCATCAGCAGCACTTTGACCTTTCGATTAGCAACATCATCATCATCATACTCTGATCTTGTGATCAGTACGTCATTGTCATCACACTCTGATCTTTTGATTAGTAACATCATCATCATCACATTCTGATCTTTTGATCGGTAACATCATCATCATCACACTCTGATCTTTCGATTAGTAACATCATCATCATCAGTGACAACCTGCGATCCACAACACGAAGACAACACTCTTCGAATCACTTTTGGACTTAAAGTCCAGGGATGATGCAATCCCACCACATTGTCGACAACCGAAGTCACCGGATTGATTACGGGATAATCAATCCCTGTCACTTTAGGACTAGGTCCAAGGATGATGCAATCCTACCACATTCACGGGGGCCAAAGCCTCCAGATACATTTTGAACAGAAGTTCAGGGATGATGCAATCCCACCACATTCAAGGGGGCAAGCCTCCGGATACATTTTGAACAGAACTTCAGGGATGATGCAATCCCACCACATTCACGGGGACTGAAGCCTCCGGATACATTTTGAACAGAATTTCAGGGATGATGCAATCCCACCACATTCACGGGGGCCGAAGCCTCTGGATACATTTTGAACAGAAGTTCAGGGATGATGCAATCCCACCACATTCATGGGGGCTAAAGCCTCCAGATACATTTTGAATAGAAGTTCAGGGATGATGGTTTCCCACCACATTCACGGGGGCCGAAGCCTCCGGATACATTTTGAACAGAAGTTCAGGGATGCTGCAATCCCACCACATTCACAAGGGGTTGAAGCCTCTGGATACATTTTGAACAGAAGTTCAGGGATGCTGCAATCCCACCACATTCTCGAGGACCGAAGTCACCGGATCCATTATGGACAGATGTCCCGGGATGATACAATCCCTCTTCATTCTCGAGGACCGAGGTCACCGGATCCATTATGGACAGATGTCCCGGGATGATACAATCCCTCTTCATTCTCGAGGATCGAGGTCACCGGATCACTTTAGGGCAAGTGCCCAGGGATGATACAATCCCACTGCCACATCATTGCTCCCCCTTTTGAGGAAGGTCCTTCCGAACAACACGAAGTTTGTCACGAAAGTATTCGAACTTTATCCGAGACAGAGGCTTTGTCAACACATCAGCAACTTGTTCATCAGTACTTACATACTGGAGTTTTATGGCTCCCTTTTGCATCATATCTCGAATGTAGAAATACCAGATTTCTATGTGCTTTGATCTATCATGGAACACTAGGTTCTCTGTCATCTTTATACAACTTTCGTTATCACATAGAATCATGGTAGTATCCAATTCCAGGTTGAATAAACCTGACATCAACTTTCGAAGCCATATGGCTTCACAACTAGCAGAGCAAGCTGCTATATATTCTGCTTCAGCCGTGGTTAGAGCAACACTGGACTGTTTCCTGCTGAACCATGAAATCATAGCAGATCCTAGACAAAAGCATCCACCTGATGTGCTTTTCCTATCTGAGATACTTCTAGCCCAATCTGCATCTCGTATAGCTATACAATCTGTACTCATGGCTTCCATCATAGTATAAACCAAAGTCTATAGTTCCCGCAGTTCACCGCGCTCTCTAGATATATGAAAAGCGGTGGTACTCGCTTATGGTCTTTTCAGCATGGGCGGTGGCACTGCTCTCGCAATGTGGGAGAGAAGCGGTGCGTGCAAAACAACAAAAAAAAATACGAATTGTCTGAACAACGCAGATCTGAACAAGAATTGATGCTATGTGGAATTGATGCGCCAGTTGATCAAGTGCTATGTGGAATTGATGCGCCAGCTGATCAAGGAATGCGAGGACGTCGAGGTGCTGAAAGAGAGCGGTATAATATTCCTCTTCCTGGCACACTGAAACGAATCGCTGATGAAGACAAAAGATCAGATTTGAAAAATATCGGAATTCACAGCAATTCAAATACAGATCTGATCTGAATCTCTATTCAATGCAGAGACAGGACATCAGCCCAATACCGCTGGTTCTTCCTCTTACACAAGCCCACCAATGCGAGCCCCCTTCTCGTGTCGTGGAAACCACACCTGCAGAGCTCATGAAATTCTACACGGACATGTTCACGATGAGGCGAATGGAAATCGCGGCGGATTCCCTTTACAAATCGAAGCTGATAAGAGGTTTCTGTCACCTCTACGATGGGCAGGAGGCCGTCTGTACCGGCATGGAGGCCGCCATCACGAGAAAAGATTGTATTATCATTGTGGATTTTCTGCACTTAGGTTTGGAAGTCCCCAATTTTAGATCTACGACTCGATGGCACGTCTGCAGCTAAAGTCCATGGATCAAATCTTTACACTTGTGCAGATCTGGGAGAAACGGTCAAATAGATCTGCTGTGTTCGAAGCTGCCGCCTGGAGAATGCAGTGAAGCTAACAAAGAAATGAGATCTTTGTTCCAAATGGCTTCTGAGCTCCGTAGAGTGCTTTCCACTCTGTGAAAAGGCTTACCCCAACAATGAAAGGATCAGGCCGTAAGCTCTGATACCATGTGAAAGAAAAAGAATGGAGCAACAGAAAAAGTACGGGCAGATGGTTGCCTTCTCATTATTCAGAGCTGTTTAAATAGGAAATACAAAACAATAATACTATGGGTGAATACCACAGTTAGGTAAATACCGACGTGGGTTACCTAACTCTCTAACCTAACTACGGGTGAGATTACTCTCTTCAACACCTTTCAGATATCTCATCACATGTTTTGTAGCTACCAGGTGAACACGTCTAGGTTGAACTAGATAAGGTGTTCACAACAAAATAAATGTCTGGTCTGGTATTTGTTAGATACATTAACGACCCAATAATCTCTCTGTATTGAGTCACATCCACTAACACTGACGAGTCATCAACTTAACAACTTCAGGTTGGAATCCATGGGTGTGGCCATGGCTTTACATTCCAACATATCAAATCTTTTCAAAATTTCCACTACATAAAAAATAGATCATCCACATACAGTAATAGTATGCCAGGTTCATCTTCTATAACCTTAAAGTAAAGGTTAGGGTCATCTTTACTCTTGGTAAAGCCCAAGCTCGTCAGGAAACTATCTATCCTTCCATACCAAGATCTGGGAGCTTGCTTCAGGCCATACAGGGCCTTCTTCAACTTGCATATGTGAGTCCGTTTGTCTTCAACTTCAAATCCTTGTGACTATTCGATGTAAAACTCTTCCTCAATCATACCATTAAGGAAGGCTTGTCTTTACATCCATCTGGTGTATATCCCACGTCATCATGGAAGCAATTACCATGATAGTTCTGAAGGAAGTGTACCTTGCTTCCTGGACCAAGTGTCTCTTCAGAATTAATTCCCTCTTTTTGAGAGAACCCTCTAGCCACATGTCTTTCCTTACTTATATCAATAGCATATTTTATCTTGCAAATCCATTTGGAAGATACCACATTCTTGCTTTCTGGTTTGAGTACTATATCCCAAACATCATTCTAGTATTCTTTCATCATAGCATCTTCCATGAGTTAGTCTTGTCAAGTCATCAACATATCCTAGTCTTCTGCATTCAACCTTGAAGGTTGGAACCCACTTTACTTTTGGTAAAGTCTCGATCCATCAGGAAGTTGTCCATCATGTCGTACTATGTTGAACTCAGATATCTTCTGTAGTCACTCCCCCTGAAGCGGAGCATCATGTTCCCTCTTCATTTTGTACTGGAGTGATAGGTAGCATTCTCTGCTACTATGTATCTATCTCTTGAACTTTGTTGAAAAGTTCCTCATGCACCCATTTGTGAGCTTGTTGTCTTTTGTAGGTTTCCATCTTCAACCTTGTAGTAAAGGTTAAAATATTCATCACTCTAGGTGATCTGTCAAGCTCCTGGACATGCTTTTCTATGGGTTCCTTCTGAGCTCGTACAAAGCATATTCTGTACAGGTGGTTCTTTGCTCGATATATACCTCTAGTGGGTCTGGTCAATAGACTATGTCATGTCATAGTCTATTCTTTCCGAGGCAAATCACGAACCTTGCTTTGTACACTTGTTCTTCTAGATCCATATGGAAGATACTACGGACTTCCCTTTAGGTCTCGAAACCATATCGTAGACATCATTCCCCATGATCAACTGTTACTCTTTGATCATAGCTTCTTTCATAGCTGGAAAGGTTAGCATCAATGATGTCACCCAACTGTGTTACACAACTAGAGTGTGTCCGAGGCCTCTTGGAAGTCTCGCCATACTTTTCTTCATCTTGAGTTATCTCTCGTACCCATGGTGGTCTTCATCCTTCGAGGTGGATCTACTGCTCTCTAAAGCTCTTTCTTCTATCACGGTGTCTCTGACCCTGGGAGCTTTAGATTCATGTTTATTGGAGTGAATCTTGAATTGTCATCACTTGTTGTTCGGAACAAGTCTCATCATTCTTTTCTTGTAGGCGGTTGTACAGGACCTTTCCTACAATTCAAATGCACCAGTAGCATGGTTAGAACCATTTCATAGAACATATGCATAACGACAATTTCTTATGCATCATGCAACTGTTTAGCCAATACAACATTCATCCATATCTCACGAAAACTTTCTAGATGCCTTCCATCTCTACCATGACATCATTGAGATTGTGCACTAATCCAATATGTTAGCAAAGAGGTTTCATTCTAGATAAGTAGCAATGGAGAGTTGTATAGCACCATGACCTACTTACCCATCACATGCATATTAGTAGTATATTGTCATTAATGCAAACAGTCTATCATGCATAACACATCAATTGAATATAATCAAATGCATAACAAAACAATATCATGAAATGACAATTGAATACTCATCTTTTATTCGTTTCGTGGGTAGACTCCTTGATCCTTCTGCTTCATCATCTTCTTCATTCATGATATCATCATTTCTCATCCAAATGCTAAGATGGATGAGGGGGGGTTCTTCAAGAATTGAGTTCTTCATATTCCTCATTGCTTGAGAGATATTCTTTGAATCGGGAGCGCTTGATCTTCAGTTGCTCCCATCTTCTCTTCTCTTATTATGAGTTGATTTTTTTTTGTTCTTATGTAAGGCTTTAGCCTCATTTCCCTTTGGAATTGGAACCTCTCTACTTATGTAGGTGTCCAATTCATTTTCTTCAAGAACGAGTGAGATCCAATACTTCCATGTTTGGAAGTTGTCAGTTTCACCAAGCTTGTCATCAAGCTGGTGTGATTAGACATTTTGAAATAAGAACCTCAAATGTAAATAGCAAAAGATTAGATCTTACCGATTTGAGGTGTCCGTCCTGGTTCCGGAGCTAGCTGATCTAGGGATTGTTAGAGAAACCCTAATTTTCAAAACTTGGAATCTTTCAGATCTGATTGGATAGAAAGATAGACCTCTTCAAGGTGAGCTGTCCAATGAACTCCTTTTCTGAAAACAGTGGAGGGAAGCTCCCGGAATAGGAAGCCCTAGTTTACCAATTTCTTCTGCAGAAATGCCTGATACTGTTTCTGCGGTATCTCCAAAATTACTGTTCCTCTGTGTCTGCAGTTTCGTACTTAGGTATCCTCGTCTGTCCTTGTTCCAACACCACAGGTTTCATCAGAATTGGTTTCACCAATTGGGACTTATGAGTATTTTCCCAAGGTGACCTATTTTAGAACTGTTCAGCATAGTGAAGTTGTACGGACTGCCACGTGTCACTTTTTCATCTTTGGGGTTTGAAACTTGTACCACAGAAAGTACAGTTCGTGCCCCTTCTGGAACATCTTGAGAAATTTCATTTGGACCTTCGTACCTTGAGATATAGCAATTCTCCCAAGGCGTCCTGTTTGGGGAGGAATCCTGGGAGACGCTGGAACCCTAACTTGGAGGAATCATATCTCCTAGAATATAGAGAATCTGAGGCTGAAACTTGGACACAGTGTACATCAGGAATTTATCTTCGACCTGTGAAAGTTTCGGCCCCTGAGACGTCTTCAATCCCGAGATATAGCGAGTGTACCAAAACTTATCAGTTTTAGTATTTAGGGTTTTTTAGGCCTGGGGTCAAATTAGGGTTTGACTTTCCCAGAGTTTCACCCAACCAAAAATCTCGACCCAGGTCTCTGAACTTCGATTTTGATGAGGAGAGTACTCCTATGCTGGGCTCACTCAAAAATTCTTCTTCTGTAAAAAGCCTTAATTTCCTGTAGCAAAAACTAAAAATGCCCGGAATCAAATTCTGCTTTGACAGAAAGATGCGCCCTTCAATGGAGAGTCAGCCTAGCCTTCTTTTGCGGATGGATTGTGGAGAGAGACCAAAAAATTAAGAAGCCCTAGCTTCTGCAGTTGCACATTGTCTTCTTTCAGGGTGGCTCTGATACCATGTTGAATTTTTTTTAATGGTTATATCAGATCTTAAAATTTGGCATCATCACAGCATAACCATAAGCCAAAAGATCACTGAAAGATAGACAAGCACAACCACACAAAAGAACAACACAGATTTATCCTGGGAAAACCCTAAAGGGAAAAACCCAGCAAAAGCTTCCCTCAATATAGATGCCCCAAAAGATAAGAGGTAAAACCCAAAAGATTGATCCTCCTCCTTCTCCAGCTACTCTCTCTCTCACTAATGCGCTACAAGTGAGTGCTTGTGTTCCAAATGAGGAGCACCACACCTCTATTTATATTCTTTCGTTCACTTAATAATAATTTAGTTATGTAGGCTCAAGTAATCGTAATTTAATCATGTAGGCTCGAGTAACCACAACTGGGGTACTAATGACCCGACTTAAAATAGAGGGGACTTCCTCATGACTCTTATTAGTTCTCTTGATTAGAAACATCGGGGTATAAAGAAATACAAGTGATTCTCTCGGTATATACATCGGGGACCACAAAAAATACATATAGAATATTCTTCGAAGTTACAATATTTCAACACTTTGACTACAGGGCACTTGAAGATGGCTAAAGGTGAAAGTCCAAAATACATAAAGACCCTTGGGCCACTAAGGAGTCAAAGTGAAAATACAAAAAGACCTTTAGTACCACTAAAGGTAAAAGTCAAAAGATAAAAATAATAAAATGTTATTATTTTATTCTTTTGAGTTTTGGTCCACATCCAGGTGAATCAAATGCTATAAAAGAAGATTAACTTCAATTCATTTTGGCACACACTTGTTCATCATCATACAATTGTTCCTAGAATATTTTTCACTTGTTCTTGAAGAGAGGGAAGTTATTGTTTTGGTTATGCCCTAGCATGGAGGCCTTCTAGCTAGGGCATCTACCTCATTGTTACAGCCAAACCCTAAGCTAGGGTTTCAATCACAGGTGAACAACAATTAACCTAGGGTTCTCACCCTAGTTTACATCTTCCATCTGGGAAGTAGCATAACCCTTTGGGCAACCTGCAAATCTTCACGACTGGTCTCCTTGGGGCTCGAGTAGGCTGAATATAAGCTTCGAGCAGCTCCCTCCTCCACGGGAAGCCCTTCCTCAGTCTCGATCTCTCCATAGAGCAACTCCAACAGGAGCTCGAGCAGGCTTGGGAAGCTCTGAACCTGCCACAGAAAATTTGGGCAGGTTGATACAGAGCTCTGGAAAGCTTCCGGGCAGCCCATTATAGGTTCGGGCAGGCAATTACCAATCCGGGCAGGCTGCAACAGCTTTTGGACAACCCATTACATGTCTGTGCAGGCAGTTATCAGTCTGGGCAGGCAACAGCAGCATTCGGGTAGAAGAACAGGGTTTTCGGGCAGTGTATGGAAGTTTGGGCAGCTCTCTGTTGACTTCGGGTAGTAGGAAGAAATTAGGGCAGCAAGCCCTAATTTGGATTTTTTTGTAAAAATTATTTCTTGTGGATTTTTTATCAATGGTTCAAGCCTATTAGGGTTTCATAGATTTTTGTTGGAAGAATTATTGAAGAAACATTCATCTCAGAATTTTGAGATTGAAAAACTCAAGTCATCTCATTTAAGAGATGAATTACTAATGCTTTTTGGGTTTTTGTCCTTTAAAGGTTTCCTCGTGAAAAACATCTTGTGTTCATGTGTGTGCGATGTTTTGATGTATCTGCTGTACTTGTCTATTGTTATCTTACAGTGTGCAAAATTTTAAGAATACATGCTAATGCTAAAATTCAACAGTTGGAGCCAACTGTTATGCCCCAGATTCTCTGCAGTGCACCCTACCATATGTGCCAAGGTGGGTTTTTTTTTTCCATTGTAAAATGCCAAGCTGGAGCCTCTTTATGTAGAAGTGTTGGTCTATTGGCACTCCAGACCTGTGGTCGATCAGGCATGTCCTCTTGGTCCTCATTTTAAGGTGTATTGGTCTTGTGGCCTTGTTGACTACCCCTTGATGGGTGGTAACACTTCATGATTATGTGCATTTATGTCTTGGGTAGGTATTGGTGCATCTTGGGGTGACTCCTTTAGGACACATGGCTTAGGAGCCCCCTAGCCACACTCATGATTTCATCCTTTGTAAAGGTGATTGCGCTTGTAAGGGTTGTCATACCCACTCTAACACACCTCATTTATACCCACTTAGACCTTATTTTATTGTATTACCCCCTCTCCTTTGGTCATCTAGGTCAAAGGAGCAAATCATTCACTTCTTAGAGCAAGCTTTGAAGGCCGTACCATCTAAAGGAGGGCGTTGAGGGAAACAGACACTTGTTGGGGTTAGATGGGGTGTGATATCCTCCTTCCAAGGTCAACTTTTAATCGTGTTGAAGCTATCATCATATTTTATCATTCGTTTATGTTTTATGAGGTCTGGTCCCCAGATTGTGGGTGAAAAACCCTAAAAAATACTTCAAACTCAAAATTAGATAGGTCAACTTAGAGGAGGGAAAAGTTAGCACTTTTCCCCTATAAATATAGTTCCCTTCTCTCATTTGTAATCATTAAGATATATCATGGGATTAAATATGACTGAAAACTTATTTCTCTTATGGTAAATGAGTTCTTGATGTGGTGCGCACCTCTCTTCTTGCCTCTCCTAGGGTTTCTAAGGATATTTCTTGGTGTTGAGGCTTCTTTGCATATCTTTCAAGCCTATTTCTAGGAGGAAGGATTCTTGGGTCTCTCTCTTCTCCTTTTCTCCATTAGTTGTGGTAAGATCTTGAACGTCTTGTCTTTCATTGCCGGAGTTATCCAAGGTAAGAACATTTTAGGGTTTTATCCATTATTGATTTAGTCTTGTTGGTGAGGCATTCCACTTGGAGGATCTCTCATGTATTGGGTCTTGAGTCTTGACATCTTGTTGTCCTAATTAGGTCAAGTGCTAATATAACCTAGGGTTTCTTTCCCTTGCCCTAATTCATCAAGCATTGAATTGGCAATTCTTGGGAGAACGTTAGCCCTGATTTTCTCATTGCCCTAGGGATAAGACCTAGGTCTATTTCCCTCGTCTTCCCTTTTTCAAATTTCCAAATTCTATATTATTATATTTCAAAATACAAAAATCAAATATACCAAAAACCCTAAAAAAATAAACACAGAAAAACCTTAAAAATGAAAAAATATTGCAATATTGAAGAAACTAATCCATCAAAGTGATGTGCCCTACTTGAATTTATAATAGATCCTCAACCTGATTCCAAGTGTAACTCAGGACACTTCACCTAGATAGGTGTGATATCAATCCTTTTTGAACATAAATAAAATAAAGGGGTCCATGGCTTGGGGATCAAAGAATTGGAATCCTATTTCCATAAAATTTTTGAAATTTGATTTCAAATCTTCTTTCGCCTTGAACATAAAGCCTAACCATCCTTGGGAAAGTAATTAAAACTTTGGGATATAACAAATGCAAGGGGCCCATAACTCCCTCAAAGAAGCCTCCCCTACTTTACGTCCATGAAACCTACTACAAGAGATCTAGATGCCATACCCACATCCTCATTCATTTTAATGTCATCACCCAACACCAAATTGATAGAGGTCAACTGCTGTTTAACACTTTTTTTCCCTCTTCAGCTCCACACCCTTTCCACCACACTCCTTTGCTTCCAACACAAGTTTGACACCTTTCTGGCCACTTCCCTTCAGAAACATAACCCTTGCGAACTCTTCATTCCCATGGAGATCAACCTCCTGGGTTCCAGAACTACAACCCTTTTAGATATCGATTTTGTTATATATGTATAAAGTCAAGCGATCTCTTGCTTGACACATTGGGGGATGATGGAGGCAAAGATTTTACATTCTCTGATTAGTTACTCCCTAGATGTTCATGTTCGTGGAAGTGAAGTGGGTCAAAGGTAGTCAAAATGTGAGTCACAAGGGCTACAAAATCTTCTAACATGTATCGAGACCTACTAATGGTTTGGGGTTATCTAGCATACAATTGATAGATTATAAATTATAATGGCCAATGTTAACTTATGTAAATAAATAAAAGCTAAGTGTTAGATCTAGGTAAGTAAATGTAAATGTAACTTAGGCTGGTTGAGATAGAGAAATTGAAAAGTTAATCAAGTCATTTCCCATATGATTCAGAATTATATCAGTTATGCCCCAATATGTACTTGATGCCTTATTTTATATGACGAATAATCATTTTACATACTGCATTTTTCTCTTGTCAATATTTTGCTATGTTTCCAGGATACGAATACGGATTAACTAGATTTTTGAAAAGCTAGGATCCAGATATGACGGGGAAATGGCAAGTACAAAAATATATAAAAATATTTTTATAATAAATAAAAGACAGAGTGAAAAATCAAAACTATTCATGAAAGACAAGAGTAGAACTATAAGTTATTGCCAGGAAGAGAGTTTTCATGCATATTACTATTAGGCATTCATGTACTGTAACTGAAAATTTGATAAGTTATAGTCATGATTGATATTGATAATTTTGAAGATCATCTCAAAATCAACATGAAGTAGGTTATAACAACATTTTTGTGAGCCACATCCATATTTAGGTATTAGCAATGAATAAAGTGGTTTTCTTGAAGGCTATGGCAGTACTAAATAACGGTGTGGGTGAAGTGAGCAACACCATTGCACATAAGGATAGATTAGCCCTTGATAGCAGACCTTGACCATAAAGATAGATCAAATGAAAACCTTGAGAGTAGAACTTGATAGATCAGAGTTCGAGAGCAGATCTTGACACAAGGATGGAACAGATCTTGAGCAGGTATGGGGTTTAGAGTTTTAGCCTTTAGGTATTCAGCATAATGTTTTAAAAATCAGACTCAGACTTGACCAAGGATCAACTCGGACTTGGCCATGACTCGGACTGATTTGAATTTAATGAGGTTGGAGTCGCTCTCAAACATCCTGAAACAATTAAATGGTAATGTTAAAAATTTAAGTAAAAAGACAGAAAAAGAAAGATAAGAATTTAACATTTCCATTTAAGTCCAAGTGCAAGACACCAGTTTTTAAAACACTGGTTCAGCATTTTGGAAGTCTTTTCATTAAAAAATCATTTTTTTGGGGATCAGTGGGTCACAAAAGCCTTGGAAATTTTAGGATCCGCTCAAAAATTTGTGAATTTCTTTGATTTGCACAGGATCCATTTCCTGGGATGAAGATCTGTTTCCTTCTCTAGAGGATCTATTTTCATGATAGATCTTAGGCGGATCCGGATCATGATCCACAGATCCTACCCATTGGGGTGGTGGATCCAGTAACGGATATTTTATAAGGCCTTCAAAAATGATGCTTTGGGGTAATCTAGGTAAAAAACCCTGTTAGATAAATTGGTTTTGGTAATCCTAGTAAAAACCTGATGGGTATTGATTCAAGGTATACTTGAAGACGACCTTTTTCCAGATTGACCCAAAGATGAAGTGGCAGTTTGTGGCAGTTGAGCAAGGTATTACTGGACTAGGACCAAATGGTTTGGATGGGAAACAAGCTTCAGAGTTCAAGAACAGTTGTCAACCTCTTCCAGGAGCTACAGATTTTTCAGCAGGTATCTCATACACCAGCAGGAGTTGTACACTTTTCAAAAGGTTTCTCGTACACTGGCAGAGGCAGTGAATTCTTGGCAAGGATCTCATACACCAGCAAGAACTGCAAAATTTTAGGCAGGGATTGTGCTTACACCTTCAAGCATAAACAAAGGGGGAGTAGATATCTATTGATTTTGATTGCTGAGGGAGTCCTAGATAATTTAGTTTGTTTCAAAGGAGAAGTGTTGGGAAATATCATCACACAAAATTAGTTGTGTAGGTCATAAACCAAGTCATCCAGGTCATGTTAATGTTAGTCACATGAGGATCAGTGGTAAAGTCCTAATGCAATAAGGGTGTCCATGTTTCGGGATGTACGAGTGTTAAATCACAAGTGTGAGGACGTGTCTTGAATTGAGACAAAAATGTGTCATATGAAAGGGTCTTGGGTCAAGGTTGACTCTCGAGGGATAATAAATACATGATGTATGAATTGTGGAGTTTAAGAAAGAGAGGGATTTGTAACTTGTACAGTGTTATGATTTTTGAAGAGATTACATTTCTTGCCATAAATCCATGGATGTATTTCATTCTATTTCTTATGACTTGCGTTTGAAGATACATTATAATTCTAAATGCATTTAGGTATTAATTTAACATGGTATCAAAGGGTTAATATATCATCATTTTGTTAGAGATATTTTCTTCCATAGACAATGCTTGTTGAGAGAGGATAATCCGAGGGTTGTTGATTTTCACTTTATTATTTTTAATTTTATATTATCCTTTGTTTTATAGCCCTTGTTGGGAAAACAGTGACAACATGATTCTGCTAAATACTCAAAGACATACACAGCTTAATAAATCTCTTAGCATGCTACTAGAGTACAGATATGACCTCATTGGCACTCTGGACGGGTGAGAGCAACAGACCCTAGATCATCCAATAGGCAATATGCACCTCATGATGAGCTTCTTCAATGCCACAGTAAACAGATCAGTCTTTAGATAATAGGATAGGCACTTCTTCTAATCTTATAATTTTCACGAGACACTTCCCTATGATTGCTTTTGATCGGGGAGCCCCATTTTTTCTGATGACACTAAAAGACAGATTTTGGGAGACTTCATAGTGGTTAGAGATGGGCATTTTTCATATGGTTCCGGAATCTACAGCTATTTTACTTTATTTCTGTGGATACTAATTTACTACTTTCATGTAAGCTCTTAATTTTTTGACTTAAACTACACTTTAATTGCCATACTCACACTCTTGCTTTAGGCATACTTGTGGTAACCTCCAGTCCTATTGATCATTCTGGTTACTTGACGACATCTTCCTTTCTTTCCTGTGTTTTTTTGTTTTGTTTTATGTGAAATGCATTTCCTGGAGCAACCCACTGGTCACTTCCCCTCATTCCGAGGATGGTACCCAGGGTAAACCGGCGGTGCCTAAGCTCCAAGCAGCTTGTCCCTGAGGGAATAAAAAATAGTCGAATCTGTGACCTCCCATTTTTGGGGAGAGATCTCACATTTGGTTCAGGACCACTTGAGCAAACCCTTGGAGATTTTTTTCTGTTTATTCTGTTTCTTTCATCAAGCTATATGCTTCCAATTTAATTCCTTAGGTTTTCAGAAAGTGTGGTTCAAGGGGACCTAATACCACTTTCTACAAGGGAATCAATGGCTTTCTTTCACTCAGTAAAATGTCATTTCAATTTTGATCAAATAGTTGAACAGCAATATGCTTCATCAATATGGAGATTATGTTTCCGATTTCGACCTAAAAAGATTAAAACTGTTTCAGTTTCCTCAAGTAGGATGTTCTTAATACTTATGATGTTACTAATTGAAAATTGAAATATCCCTAAAACAAACAAGCTTTGTTTCATAATTTGTAAGGTTTTGCTAATGTAATAGATAAGGTAATTTATTAATGTTCAACAAGTGACCACAATAAGTAGGTCAATGGGACTGAAAAGGACATCCAGTATCAGTACATAGTGGGAGTGTGAAAGCAATCAGACCAGTAACTGTACATATACATACCCTCTTCTCCTGTAATAATTTTGATATTGTTTTGATTCTTTGTTATATCTGATCTTGATTTTTAAAATTTTGAGCACGTTTTCTAGTAATATTCTATCATCAAGATTAAACTGATTTATGATGATTGTGCTTTTCTGGAATCAATAATAGTTAACAGGACCATTTCATCTTCCACATTTGTTTTTCAGGCTCCTCCTCGCGCTGATGTGGTGAAAAACTTGAAAAATGGAATTGTTATAAATATCCTTGGTATGGGTGCTACTGTGCTTGGCATGCAAGCTACTGTGGGACTATTAGTGGCAAAGGCTCTCACTTCTTCAGCTAATCCATACTACCAAGGATTGTCCCCGGCCTATAGCCCAGTCTTGGCTCTTGATGTTTTCTTGGTTCAGGTATGTGCTCTTTATTTCACGTGACTCTTCTTTCTGTGTAGGTGCTGTTTTGTCAGTCAGTTTAGTTTCTCACTCTTTAATTATTCTGGTGCTGAGTCTTGGCAATTGTAACTCTCAAATTTCGATTATATTTTGAAAAGAATACATGAATCCCTTATCAGCTCTGATTCACTCCTGTTACAACCAGAAATCACTTTGAGCCTCCAAAGGAAGCGGTATAATTGACTGTGCTGTACATGACTTGCTGCAATTTAAAATGCAGGATTGAACTGCAAGAGTCCAATGGTAGAAACTTAGCTTTGCTAACAACCTCAACTTTAGGTTCACTTCGTACAATCTTGAAAAACAAGAGAGAATACATGGTTGAATGGGAAAGGAGAATAGAATACCTACATTGCATCGTACCACTTCTGGGAATTGGGGAACCTGTACCCACCATATCCCTGTTCCTGGGAGCTTTGGAGTGGGTACTAATTTACAAAATGCTCCTTTCCTGTAGGGAGAGGCTCCGGGAGCTTCTCAGGAGTGTTCCCATAAGATGTGGCTGCTCCAAAGGGCATTTCTATGGAGTACTGTGGTCAGGAGTGATGACAGGCTCCCTGCCTGCTATTTAAACCAAAACTTTAAGGTCAATGCCCATGCAAGATTGACATTTACTTGCTATGCATTCAAGACATTTACTTGTTGTGTATTCATCTGATATACAGGAGGCATACATGGCCATTGGAACTTGAAATACATACACGGATTTCTGGAAATTGCATGTATGAGTACACTAATGCATGAGTACTCTAGTTTGGCTGGAATGGATACACAAATTGCTGGAATGGAAACTCTGTAATGGATAATGGCATAATGCCCTTGTTGGAATGCCAGAATCCATCTCTGCTTGATCATTGAGACTCGAAGTACATACATGCCCTATTACCATTGGAAATTCATATGGGCTCTATGGCCTGTTGGAATGGATATATGCCTATGGTCAGATTTGTTGATCTAACTTGACAGGTCTCTCTTGGCAACTTCGATTGAAGAAAATTAAAAAAGTACCCTACAAGGACTCGGTTGATCCAAGAGGTAAGTACTTGCTTTGTATTTTCATAGGATTTTTGTTAAGGGCTAACCTTGCAGGTCCTATCTGGCGACTCCACTGATAGAAAATCAATAAAAAGGTGCAATTTGAGGAAATCTCAGAAGAAGATATGGCATCCTTTGATGAAGCATTGATATACCATCGTTGGTTTGATACATTGGATTTCTCACGCGTTCCGGGATATCCACATCAGTTGGATGTTGACTCTGATGGGAAAGTGCTCTTTCCAAAGTTTCGTGAATATGGGTATGCAACTTTAGTGCATTTCTTGATGTTTGGGGGATTTCTCTTGAAATCCAATATAATACATGAGGATGTTAGAATGAAGTTATTTGTGCTATCTCTTGTTTTGAGGAATAATTAGGATGCCAAGAGATTGGTATAAAGAGATCCCTTCTATAGGGTTTTCCTCATTTGGGCATTTGGTTGAGGCATTCATCAGAGAGGGGGAACCTTATATGGATGAAGATGTGAGGAAGGGATTGATTGACCATGTATAGGGAAAGATCAGGAGGACATTCAGGATGAAGAAATCAAAGAATTTACTTTAGGTTTGGATCTTGAAGACTCCGATCCGTAGATTGATGCAGAAATGGAAGTGTGTTTTGCTCCTCTTGATTTATCAAACCTTCCAAGGTATTCAGATGAGTTACCAAAGACATTCTGGTTAGCTTTTCGTGATTATGATAATGATGCCGAGAGCCATGTCGAGAATTTCATGCTATTGGCTCCAGAAGAGGGTATTAAGGAAGAAGATGTGTACATAAGGTTATTCGTCCTTCACCTGGAAGGAAAGGCTGGTGCTTGGTTTGCAAGCCTAGCCAAAGGAAAAATATCCTCTTTTGTAGAATTGATAAACATTTTGTAGTTACTGGTGTCCAAAAAAACGTAGGAGATGGATGTCTCATATTGAGTACGTGAAGGGCTTGATGCTTTTTTTTAAATATGTATGTATGGTTAGTCTTTCTTATTGGTTGGCCTAAGAAACCATGTATCGAAGACAGGCTTAGGTAAGGTAGATTCAGGTAAGTCCTCGAAGGACTTTTCAAGTGGGGCTGAAATGAATTAAACGGAGAATATTGATATCTGATGGTACTAATATATTAGATATATGCTGGCGGTAACCCACCTGGATACTCTATCACGACCGAAATGACTCGACCAAGAGGGAAGAGGTTATCTTTTTCTTTTATGTTAAGAAAAGGATTGAAGATGGGCCCCACTCCACTATATTATTATTATTAACTTTCCCTTTGTCTTATCTGATGGTACCCCATTTGGAAGAAAAAATAGATATTTTATCTGATGGTGGGAAACGAATGGGTAGGAGGTATCCCTAATATAGATATTCCGGGTATCGCTGCGCAAACTCGGATGAGGCTTATGAAGAATGTGACCGGTAATCCACCTTCCAAAGACGAAATGCATACTGGACCTACCTTCCCTTCAACTGAAACAAACAAAACTCTAGGACAATGAATCACGGTTTCGTTGATCACTTATATATGTTTTGATATTAAACCCTTACCTTTAGATATGCTAAAACCTTCGTATACATATAGATATTTTGGAATGACTTAGAATATGTATGGATGGATGTTCTAACCGTGGATTGAATATGCTGTGCTAATCCCGATTTCATATGTATGTTCTAATTGAGCCTAGAATAAGAACTGTGGAAGGCTAATCATAATCAGAGGAATTTCTTAAGAAAGTGTGGAAAGGATAAAGAAGAGAATACAGACTGTAGAAGGATAGTGTTGGCCCATACAGAACAAGGTGTGCACAGAGAGGATAGGTTTGTGTTCAGGGTTCAGCTCACCTGAGTCCAGAGTAGAGAGTGTAGGCTTGTTAGGGTAGATAGATCTACGGGATGGGCCACACCCAGAATTCACTCAATATGGCCCACTTACCCCATATGGTTTGCTTGAATGGGCTACTCAATGCATTAATATGTATAGTCATATCAGGTAAAAAAGTGTTTCCAGGGCGCGAAAATGTGAATCTAATATTTTTATCATATCTTCATCTTCGTGTTCCCCTTGCTTTTGCTCTCCCAGCCCGCGATCTAGCCAGGCATCTGTAATGTTCCGTTTTTGATAAAAAGGGAATAACTGAGGACTGATAGCACTAGGAGCAGAAAGGTACATCAATTCAATATTATTAAGTCATCAGTGTAGAAAGAAGGCCATCAGAGTTCATATCCTAAAGCATGCAGAACATGCAGGCCTTGTTTAGTCAGTGTTAAAGTCAACATCAAATTAGAATTGCATGCATGCAAAAGTGAAGCATAAACCCTAAAAGTGACGTGGAAACCCTAAAAGCATATGAATATCTATTTAAGAAGGGTTATGGGACTAAAGGAGATATCTATTATTATTGTTGATTGATTTTGGAGTTTTAAGCAGTAGCATAGCGTGCAGCCGCGACAGTTGGGGTTGAAGACGGTGTCTTCAACTAACGAGGGTTCGACAGTGAGATATCTGCCCTAGTCTCCTATTGGGATAAATCATCCAGGTTTATCCATAGCATTCATCATATATTTCAGTATTCGGAGATCCAACACATTCCGAAGGTTTATTGGCAGATCCATGTTTGCAGCCAGAAGTAGCAGGGAAATCACAGAAGGATTCATTGGGACCACAAAACCTAGTCTTTCCTCCGCATGTCAGCGTCCTCTTTCTTAGCAGGCCTATTCTATGACATACAGTGATTATCGGCCATCAGTTTGCTCATCTGGAGCAGTTATCAGCAAACAGAGAGCTTGGGGGGCGTGAGCAGTAGAACCACAGATCAATTTGCTAGTGCACTTGGAGGCTGCCAAATCTCTGCATGTGTCAATCTATCTCTTTGTCATCATCAGGCGGACAAGCTCATAAAGTTTCATCCCGATATGACCTCTCCTACAAAAACGTCACCTTTAGTCTAGAGGGTGTTTACAGTACTGCAAGGTGGTAACACCGGAGGAAAAGAGCACTTCTAGGCCACCTATCCGGATCTTTATGCATGCAGCTATCTTTGGAGTCATTATCAGCCAAAATATCAGTGGTAAGTGTTCATTTCTCTCTACAAACCCTAACCCTAATTCAGCTACATTTTAGGGCATTTTTGCATGGCAAGTTTGCATGCACAGTTATTTCATATTCTTGTATAAGATTGGGGTTGTGAGTCAGCACTACAATAGAACATTAGAGAATATCAGTATTTGGGATATTACAACATCCAGCTATAAAGTTATTCCTTCATCGGAAGGGAGCAAAAGATCTTGTTGATAAGGTCGAAGGTAGGAGGGATAGAAGATATCAGTTTGAACAGATATACAATCTGAAGTTACTGGCTGGACCAAAACCAGTCTCAGGTCCATACGTAGTAAAGGTCTATCTTTACTAATGTAAGTAGAAAAGAAGACATAACTTTCTAATATAATCCTATTTAGGAAATATAAAACCTTATATAATGCTTTCCTAAGTGTTCTGTTTCCTAACCAACGTAGAGATGCGACACATAGATAGAAATGCTAGTAGTAGTGCAACTCTGAGTCCCAATAAAGGAAGTGGGCCTTTGAATGAAGGGTGCAAGGGTACCTCATTTATCAAAGAGAAAATACATTGAATGGAAGCGAAGCACCTCCTTCCCGTTGGTCGGGAATTATTATGAAATAATAAAATCTGTTTCTGTGCCCTTATGAGTGAAACCGGGGTGGGATTTTCTACACTTCCTTTTGGATGTAACGCCCGATCGATGGACTCATGGCCTCACTCATCTCACCTCGACCTCACTTGATTGTGCTAACCCATATGCGATAGTAGAACCTCTCTCCTCTCGATTGGTTGCGCAACCTCATGGTGTTGCCCCATAGCTCTTTGTAGCAGAACCTCCTGGTGTCCTACCATACCCTATGCGGGCGGTTGTGGAACCTCATCAGCAACAACAGTTGTAGTATCGCTCCATATGCAAGGAGTAAACCCCTCATTGGTATTGGATTAGTCCCTAGGTAAATTGACTTAAATGCCATTTTCATAACTAAGAAACTATGCTTTATGTTCTTCGATGATGATGTGGAATTTCTCTGACCCATCAAAAAGAGGGGTTTACCACGCCATGAACCGGACCTACTACTACAACTTATTACTTATGATATCGTCATGGAGACGACCCTTCGGTGCATTCACTCTGCTATATCCCGCGTAGAAAATATAGTGGCTAAAGAGCGAAATTAAGTGCCCACACTATTGTTTTGTTGGAACATAATTACTTGCCATATCTACATTTTCACATACTCTATACTTGTATCGATACATTCTTGTTTAAGAATTTGTCATCTATGATTCTTTAGTTCCATGCCTATAAGGCTATAGAGAGTTCAATTCAAGTTAAATCCTTAACTAGGTATAGTAGTGTAAGTCTCCATTCTTTGAAAAAGAGAAATAGAAGAGGGCAAACACCATATATATAAAATGCATATGCTATTTTATATATGTCATAATGCATGCAAACCTCCTTTTGGATAGAAATGACCAAACCAACTTTTTCCGTTGTTTGAATGCCTGCTTATTCAAGAAGGAAGAGCATGTGGATCCTGTTGAGTAGGTCTTAGAAGAGCATGAGGCAGTCCTTGTCAAAGAAGTTCGTGATGGAGATCAAAGCCTTGGAAGGATTGCTTGAAGGAACCATTGATCAAGGTCTTGTCTTGGGCCGTATGTTTGAAAGAACTTTTGAAGACGAAGATGATGGCGCTCTGAGAAATGAAGCCCAAGAAGCTCTAGTTGAAGAAATTGAAGAACACAAGGAAATGGTGAGTTATCCTTACCCTCATGGAAAAGTTTCTTATGATATCTCGAGCCTCTTGGAGGAAAATAATAGAATCCTTGAGGATGATGATTATTGGAAGTTCATGGGTCCACCGATCTATTATTCTTCAAGACCTAAAAGTATTGTTTCCAAGCCCTCCAGTTGCACACATTTCGAAGAAGTATATGAGCCTTTCTTGTTATTCATAGAAGAATAAGTTAGTATGGATCAGGCCGAGCTAGATTTCTATGTTAAAATTAGGGTTAGGTTAGGGTTTGAGGCAGAAATTAAAAAAAAACTTTAATGTAGAAAATAAAATTATAAATTAGTGCTTGAAACATAACAGTACAGTTGTAATAAGACAAGATAAAATTAAAACATAATTATCATCTCTTTCAACTTTAACACTCCCATAGATTCCTATGTTAAAGTTGAAATATACAGTAACACTAAATAGCAACAACAATGACAAAAGATAAGCTAATGAACAAAACTAAGCTAAACTAATAGATAGCATCGGTAACAAAGGAAAAACAATATTGGTTTAGAACGAACTTATACTCAAATATCTTTTCTAGATCAGGTCTTGTCTTTTGAAGACAAGTCACTAAGGAACAGTGGACATACTCGAGAGAGAGAAGATAAGGTTTCAGGAGGGTAAAGTTAGACAAGTACAGACCTCATATTGTTAATAAAAACAATCCAGAAGTGAGAGTGGAAGCTTCAAACCCTTGCCTGGACTGCATCAACACTTTCATAGAAGCAGTGACACCTTCTAAACATGCCAAACAAAGATCACAATAGCCAAACAAAGATCACGAATCAGTCTTAGCAGTCCAATGTGTTGGAGTTTCTGCAACTTCAAAAGCTATTCTTATTGTTCTTGTATTGTACCTCCTACGAGAGATGAACTTATTGTAATTAATCATACAAACCCTAGAAGAGAACAATGTAGACCTGGGGGAGAAAAGCAAGCAAAAGAAACGAAAAAATAAAAATTATAAAATAAAAATTATGTTGCTCCCGCTAGAGAAGTCGACCCTAGTTAAAATATTAGTGGAAAATCTGTATAAATTGGAGGTGCCCCTCATTATTCCACACAACAACACAAGAGAAGTTCGCATTTTTTGGGTGAGAGAAGCTTGCCTATACTGCAGAAGAAAACTGTTTTCAGGGTTTCTATCTTTGCAAAGCATTTCCATATTTTCTTTTTTCTTCATTGTACAATGTTCTTAGAATTATCATCTCTAGACGAAGGCTGCTGGGTTTTCTCCCATTTGGGTTTCCCAGGATAAAAATACTTGTGTTATTGTTCTGTGCTTTGTCTATCTTCTAATGATCCTATTGATAAATACAATTAAGATATACTGCTATAATCTTATAAAAATCTAACATGGTATCAGAGCAGTGCTAGAAGAAGCCATTGCCGGAACTCTGTCGGAACTAGGGTTTCATCTTTCAAGGTCTTCACTAAACCTTTTGGCAGAAAAAGAGCCTTGGGAATTTTGCTCTAAGGAGGGCGCATCTTTTGGTGAAGACAGAATTCAATTCTGAGAAATTTTCAATTTTGACCTAATTCTGCAGCTGCTACAGAAATAGGGTTTCAGTTTTTGACCTACTCCCTCCACAGTTTTTGGCTTGACTCTACCACTTCTCAGCTCGCCTCTCTAGGGCACATTTACCTGTGGAGTCAGTTTTCCAAAACTCCAACCTTCAGTGTTGACCTAGTCTCTGCTAGGGTTTTAGATCCAGATCTACAGTCAAGATGATCGGCATGAAGGTTGAAGATCGCTTGGAAGGAGATTCCTACTTCATCCCATGGAAGTTTAGGGTTCTTCTCCTACTAGAAGAAAATGACCTATTACAGTGTGTAAATGAAAAGGTCCCAGAACCAGAAGCCGGAGAATACAAACCTCGTTGGAGGAAGAATGATGCCAAAGCAAGAAGGATTTTGGTGGATTCAGTTAGAGACCACTTGGTTCCTCAGATCTCAGAAAATACGACAGCGAGGAAGATGTTCAAAACCTTAAAGAAGCTATTTGAACACAGTAATAATAAATATCAATGTGACTCTCACATTGAGGAATAAACTGTCGAATATGAAGATGACGAAGTCCGAGAATATTGCCTCATATTTCATGAGGATCACCGAACTCTGAGACAAGCTAAAGTCCAGTGGAGACAATCTTGAAGAAAAGTATCTCGTTATGACCACCTTAAATGGTCTCCCATCATCTTGGGAGTCTTTTATCCAAACTACAAGTGGTCGGACCAAGTTGCCCAAATTTGATAAGCTATGGGTAGAATGCACTAAGGAAGAAACAAGAATCACAACACGCCAAAGACTTCATGGCACTCAACCTGAGGAGAATCGAGCGTTCATATCTCATGTCAAGAAAGGTAAGGGAAGGGGAAGGAAACCCTTCAATCACAAGCATCAAGATAAGAGATCAAGTCCTCCCCCAAATCAAAAGAAACAAGAGAAGAAGGACTTATCTCAGATACAGTGCTACAGGTGCAAGAAATACGGTCATTATGCCAGTAGTTGTCGAAGTTCAATCAAAAGGAAGCATGAAGCTTCAACTACTGATGTAGAAGAAGACCCTTCTCTCAAGGAGCCAAGGCAGGATGAACATTCAAAGTTCCTCTTCTAAATGATATGAAGATTCAGACTGTGATGATCATCAATCAAGCATATGAAGATCAATGGACTTTGACAATGGGAGCCCACCCACAAAACTATAAAAGATAAGTATTTGATTTTACATGCTCTAGTAGATTAGATCTGGTTGTTTTTTTAAATATGTTTTACACATATATACATTTCTAAATTCAAGTAGTTACATAGCCTGTCATGTTGCACAACCTATCTAGGATGACAACTCCTTTATAACATACTGGAGTAGTACACACTCTTAATGGTATGCTATAATGGGGACCATAAGCATCCAGATAATGGCCTTACATGTGTTGAGTCGAAGCATTGACTAAAAGGTTTCCTATATTATTTTTGAATACATTGATTATGAAATATTACTAACCATCTGACGGGATTTGACTTGTACAGAATGCCATGATCTATAAGAACAAGTCATCCCATTGATATATGGATGGAACAAAAGCAGAAAGCCTCTAGAAGCATGTATCATGACTCTCAGACCCAGAATGATCTCATGCAGAGATTTGGTGATCAGAAGCGGAAAGCTTCTACGAATATCGGTCTATCTATTGCTTCAACAAGATTTATTCAATCGACTTGTGAGAGACAGAGGGAGTTATCCCTCAAAGACAAGGATTCTAGTTTACTACATATGATAGAAACCTGATGACACTGTTGTCGTGATTTGAACAAGACAATTGAAGGATCCTTAATGAACCTGGTGGTCACCAAGATGGATAATTACTTTCCAGTCTACATTCACGTGCCCCAGTTAGAACCTTCAGGCAAGAAGGGAACATTCGTGGGATATTGCAAGTCTTCAAAGGCTTACAGAATATACATCCCAGGATCAAGGCAAATCGAAGTCAGTCGGGATGTAACCTTTGAAGAAGAAATGGCTATCCGAAAGGGAAGAGGATCAGATATGGAGATCGATGATGATGAAGAGATGAGATCATCTCCCCTCCAAACATTAAGAGGGAGTATGAAGAAATGAATAAACCGATCAGCCCCATTGATCCAGTTGAGTCAGATGATGCTCCTACGGGTATGGCAGAAAGCCGGAAAAGACTCAGATGGGCATGACAGATTTTGCAGAATGCAGAGGAGCATGAAGCTCCGCATGGAGCAGATGGGAGCATTGAAAAATACAAGGCCAAATTTGTTGCCAGAGGGTTCTCTCAGAAAGAGGGAGTTGATTATGATGAGACATTTGCTCCTGTGGCTCAATATGCTTCCATAAGATCGATCATTGCTATCACTTCAACAATGGGATGGAAACTGTATCAGATGGGTGTCAAGAGAGCCTTTCTCAATAATATTGTTGATGCATTACTTCTTGGGACTAGAAGTATGATAAAGGAAGAAGAAGATTTTCCTAGATCAAGGAAAATACACCATGGATATATTGAAGAGATTCAGAATGTTGGACTACAAGTCCATAGCTACTTAGATGGATGCAAATTTGAAGAAGCTGAGAGATTCTGCTTCAGATTCAAATTTGATCGATCCCACTATGTATTGCCAGTTGATTGGGTCCTTGATGTATTTGACGATCACCAGACCAGATATTTGTTTTGCAATGAATGCCCTCAGTCAGTTCATGTGTGAACCGAGGCAGATTCATTAGCTTGCTGCAAAACATGTGCTCAGATACTTACATGGCATTGTGGGATATGATTTACGATATAATTTAGATTGTGACTTGAGATTGTAAGGGTTTAGAGACTCATATTGGTCTGGATGCACTACAGATAGGAGGAGCACTTCAGGATGTTGTTTCAGTTTGGGTTCGGCAGTAATTTCCTAGTACAATAGGAAGCATAACTCAGTAGCTCTCAATACTGTAGAGGCCGAGTATATGGTTGCTAGTTTAGTAGCATAAGAAGCAGTTTGGCTTCGTAAATTTCTTGCAAGATTGTTTGGCCAGATTCCAGAGCTAACCGTGACTCACCGTGATAACCAGATTTATGTGCAAATGTCAGTGAATCATTTCACGCCAAGTCGAAGCACATAGAGATTCGAGATCACTTCATACATGATATGGTGCAGAAAGGTGCGGTTGAGCTCCAGTGTATTCCAACAGACGACCAGACTGCAAATGTTCACACCAAGCCTCTTCCCAGGATGAAGCTTGAATACTTTCGCATAAGACTTGCAATGTATCTCTCTTTGAGAGGGAGAGATGACTGAGAGACATTTACCATACTTTTTCCCAGGTCCCTCTGCTTGTCCAGGTTCTCAGCCAGGTATGGGAGAAACCCCGTTGATAGATGAGATAGACAGGTAGTAGATGGTCGGTTTCACACTGCTGCCTCTGCTTGTCTAGGTGCTCAGCCAAGTATGGGAGAAATCCCATCGACAGATGAGTCAGACAGGTAGTAGATGGTCGTGTGATTGCACAGACACCTCTACTCATTCAGGTTCTCAACCAGGTATGGGAGTAACCCATCAGTAGATGAGACGAATAGGGAGTAGATAGTTGTGCACATTTACTCGTTCAGGTTCTCAGCTAGGTATGGGAGTACCCCGTCGGTAGATTAGACGAACATGTAGTAGATGGTCATACACACTTGCTCATCCTGGATCTCTAGCCAGGCATGGAAGTATTCCATCGACAGTAGAGACAGATAGGTAGCAAGAGATTTTCTCTTAGACATCCGGATAGAACAAATTCATAAAGACAACCTTCAGTACGTTTAGAGATGATAGAGACAGTATAGATGTACAGATGAAACCTTGATGACTATGACGCTGATGAAGACCAAAGAATACCTTCCTTGTTAAGAGGGAGTGTTGGAGTTTGTGCAACTTCAGAAGCTATTCTTATTGTTCTTGTATTGTACCTCCTACGAGAGATGAACTTATTGTAATCAATCATACAAACCCTAGAAGAACAATGTATACCTTGGGGAAAAAAGCAAGCAAAAGAAAAGACAAAATAAAAATTATAAAATAAAAATTATGTTGCTCCCCCAAGAGAAGTCGGCCCCAATTAAAATATTAGTGGAAAATCTGTATAAATAGGAGGCACCCCTCATTATTCTACACAACAACAACACAAGAGAATTTCACATTTTCTGGTAGAGAGAAGCTCGCCTATATTGCAGAAGAAGACTGTTTTCAGGGTTTCTATCTTTGGAAAGCATTTCCATATTTTCTCTTTCTTCATTGTACATTGTTCTCAGAATTATCATCTCTAGATGAAGGTTGCTCGGTTTTCTCCCATTTGGGTTTCTCAAGATAAAAATACTCATGTTGTTGTCACTTTATTGTTCTGCGCTTTGTCTATCTTCTTGTGATCCTATTGATAAATACAATTAAGATACATTGATATAATCTTATCAAAATCTAACACAATGAAGGTCATAGCAACTTAATAGCCTAACTAGGGTCACAACCCTAGTCCTAGAAGCCCATACAGGTCATGAATCAATCTACGACAACCCACAAGGTTATGGCCTCGCTTCAACAGCTCACAAAAGGTCACAGTCCAAGTTTAGCAGCCCAACAAGAGGTCACACCCATTTTAGCATCGCAACAGGAAGTCACGTCCAGCTTAGAAATGGTCAACACAGATCATGGAAGCCCTCTATAGGTTGAAACAAATCATAGCAGCCCTGTACAAACTGAGAGGAAGAGTCATGATAACCTTAATAGGCTGAAGGTAGTCACGACAACCCTTAACAGGATGAAGACAGGTCACAACTACCTCTTGGCAGCACTCAAAACACCCCACACAACTTCGGTAAGGTCACGATTGTCCTTCAACATGCTAAACATAGTCACGACAGGCCTAGATGGCTGAGTAGAAGTCATGACTCACTCATAAACAATAGCAGCAACTTGGACAAGAAAGCAGCAGCTCTGGCAGGCTAAGGGTAAGGTGGCGACAACTCAAAAACAACAGCAAAACCCTTGACGTCAATCCAAAGAGAAGCAACAAGCCCTAGACATAAAGCAACACCAAACCCTAGATATCAAGCAAAGGAGCAACAACGATCTCTAGAGTAGTCATGAATAAGATCTCTAATCTTCTCTTGTCAAGTCACACCCAAAAATGAAGTTTGTGGCTTTAATTTATTATCTTGACAAGTCTTCTAGAAGGGTCATTCTTCTCACCCTAGCTTTTATGAGTGTTACCAAACATAACATAAAATAAAGTTAAGTTGACTTAGAATAGGGTACCAAGGTCAAGACGTCTTAACAATAAGGTGGGTCAAGACGTCGTAACAATAAGGTGGGTCATCATAACAAAAGGGTCAAGGTACCACACTAGGAGGGGCGCTAGCATAAGGGCCCATCAAGCAGTCAACATAAGATCATAAGTCAACAAGATAAGTCACAACAAAGTGGGAAGGCAACCTGTTCACCCATAAGACCAAGTTGTACCATCAAGGTGGGAAAACAACCAAACTTTTATCTTTATCTCTCAAGGTATATTGTCCACATATGTTCCATTCAATAACTGTGAGTTTTTATTATCACGGTATAAGGAAGGTCCAAACTGGATGATGTGATCCTTTGATCCTCGTGACTGCTCCTAAAGGTCAAGTGCTAGTGACACCATCAAGGGGTGGGCAATCCCTTGAGAAACAACCTAGCATAACCAAATAGGAGAAGAGGACATCACACATCATCATCTTGGTCAATTGACCAGGTATGTACCTGCAGGAACTGCTTGGTTCCAGACCAAGAATTTGCTTGGTCCCAGACTAGGAAGTCTATCTCATTATGTAGGATCTGCTTGGTCCCCGTGACCAAGAAACTGTCTAGTCCTAGACCGGAATACCCTAGAGACATATAGGGACCCTAGCCACATGCTAGGGACTTTGCCATGGCATCAACCTGCTTGGTCCCAGACCAAGAACCCCAGGAGATTGCTGGGGGCCCTAGGGTACCTTCTAGAGACTTACTCTACTTGGTTAACTGACTAGGAACCCTAGTTAACTGACTAGGGTACCATCCTCCTTGAGAATGGGTCTAACAGCTTCATTATCTTTAACATTCCATACAGATTTGAAGCAATATGAAGGAATCTTAATTTCCTTTAGTAAGGATATAAAAGACATCATTGATGAAAGCGGGTTTGCTGAAGATAATAGTGAGAGTATTGTAAATCTTGAAGACCTGGGAAGACATACCTTTTAGATCTCTCAAAGTTTGATTCAGCCATCCTTGTCATCCTTTCATGATGATTGGAACAACCCTTTCTTCGTTGATTTCGATGATGAAGCACCTCACAATTTGATTCCTGTTGTTATTCGAGATGATGACCGTATATCTTTTACCTGTAAAGATGCAAATGAAAGGTTGAAAGAATTGGAGGGACCAATGAGAGCCCTCAGGATTTAGTTCAACTTTTCTCACCCAATATCAAGGACCGTGTAGTATTTCATACGGAGACTTCCTTCGCAGATATTGAGCCAGTGGGTTTACCCTCTTCTAGGGTGTGCCATGATATATTTTCCTAGTGATGTCTCCCAAGAAGTGTTGCAGATGATAAGCAACCATTTCTATCTAGTACATGTAAATTTTAAATGACGCATTTCAACAGAATTGAAGCAGGTATGTGGGCTTCTTGTGTGTGACTATTTTCATATACATATATATATATATTCATTCCAAGGAAAACCTTGTAGGGAAACCCTTCAGAACTTCCCTGCATTTTGCAAAGGTACCCAATGCAAACTCATCAGTGTTTTACAATGGACTATCAAATAAGGCATGCAACAAAGGAAGCCAACCCAGGGGGTTGATCCCAAGTCCACTTGCATGAAGCTCAAAGCACTAGACTACTTGGCTAGATTCTATTTATCCTATGGCACATGTTCTACAGTCTACTATATATATGTATATATAATGTATATATGTATGTATATAGTTTAATGACATATGTTCTACTATTTGTTGGGATCATGTTGATATGTCTGAATTACTGTTTCACATGGAAATATAATACCCACGTTTCATTCTGAACAGAGTGGATCCAAGGTGATTTTAATTTTTCCCGTAGAGGCGGTTTTAAGTTTAATTTTGTATTTTCTAACTTCTTTTAAATTTTTTAATCATGTATTGTTGTTGTTCCCACCTTGCAGTTTCTTGAAAATTTGGGTGAACCTTTGACTTGTTCTGGATATTTGTACCCACATTTCCAATGTTCTTACATTTTGGAAACTTGTGCAACATTGGAAAATATGTTTAAATGTGAAAAGTCCCAAAATATTAAAAAAAAGTCAACTCATATATTCGGGACATTATCAACTTTAGCCTGCAAAGGTTTTTTTCCCTTTAAGTTCGATCGATTCCACTAAATAGGTTTTATTGCACAATATTTGCACCCCAGAACTTCATGAACCTAGTGCATTTCGAATGTAGGAAGTTGTTTTACAATTTAAGATTCATCATCAGATGTTGCACTTGACATTCTTTTAAGTACTGAATGGACACGTTATGTGCTATCATGCTAATAAGTGCCTCTTGTAGACATTAGTATTGTTCACAAAAGGTTCAATAATTTTGAGTTGCCAGAATTGGTTTTCTGATTTGTCTGCTACCTGTTGGATCTAGTTTCTTGTGCTAAAAATGTGCCAATATTACCAGCTCTTCTAAGAAATTTGTAGTGCATTCAAGTCTAAATCAGAGCAAATAGTACCAGCTCTTCTAAGAAATTTGTAGTGCATTGTTTCTGTAATGGGGTAGTGCAAGCCATAGATGAAAAATGTAGCATGAGAAAAGAATGTTGCAAAAGAAACAAGAAAATAGTATTAGATTTTGAAGAGGCAAAAACCCTAGGAAGGAAAGGGCCGATCTTGTAAAGAGAGTAAAATTTGTCAGATACACCCAAGGAACCCTAGAGGAGTAGTGAAACCCTTGTACAAGTATAAAACCCTAAAAGAAGAGATCCGAACTTGCAACCCCATAGGCGCTGACGAGAAAAAAATGGAGCAAACATTGAAGTGAGCCCAAAAAGATGATCAAGCAAACTTCCAGATCAACCATTGTAGTTAGTCCTTAAAGGTGGGTTAAACCCTAGGAAACCCTAAACAAGAGTTGATTTGAGAAACCATAAAAAAAGAGATACGAAGTCGTCGTCCTGTAGGTGATGACGAGAAAATCCTCAGGAACTCTAAACAAGAAATGATTCAAGGACCCCTAGATCTTCCTTTAAGGCAATGCCTCCGACCAAGAATCTCCATATCACCTGTAGAGAAATTCAGATATGAAATCCCTAGTTCTGGAAACCCTAGTTCTTCAATCACAAAAAAAGTGATGGAACGAGCCAAAAGTTTCCAAACTGCAGCAGAAAAATTAGGTCCAAAAACTTGGATTTACAGTCATAAAATATAGTGATGCTACCAAGTTACCAACCCATATTCCCAAGACAATGGCTAGAAAAATGCTGAAATACATCAGCTAGTAAATCCTAATGCTAGGTGCACCAATCTCAATGGACAAGATTTCTGCAGTTAGTGGAGAAAATGGGCATAAACAATCCTTATGAAGCACCTTTTTAGCCATCAAAACCAGTGTTCCACGAGGATGCGTCCCGTAGGGTCGGGGACGTGTTTCTGTGTTTCTTGCGTCTCGGGGACGACAAAACTCCATGCAAAACGTTTTTGGACATCTCGCTTGAGGCGAAACTCAGCGAAACGCATGGCAGAACGTCTTAGTCTGCGGCGGAACTCATTTCTCCATGACAAAACATGGGGGGACTTCCTGACGTTTTGCACAAAACTCCGTCGAAACTTCTGGGCACTCCCCCTCGATTTTTTTCAATTTCATAACATAAATTAAAAAATGAAACAGATATTAATTAAAAAAAATTAGAAAACAAAATTTAAAAATTGAAACATAAAAAAATCAAACCTAAAGGCTAAATCCTAACCTAAGTCAGAGCCCCTTTTTCTCGTTTGGCATTTGCATTCAACATTTGGACTGTGCAACCATTACAAAGATGTATAGTGTATTTAGTTTGCAGGTCTTAGAGGTCCCTTCAACAAAGCCTGATGCCAAGGGATTTTACCTCTAGAACAGACATGTATCCCTATCTCTCACTTTTTTCTTTGAGGGTTTAAGCCTCCCTAGGATTTTCTAGGTTTACACAAGGTCGGTTCTTAGGGTCCATGTCTTTTCTTTAATCCATTGATATTCCTTGGTTGGTCATCTCCTTTCGATAATATGGGAGATTATTAGGGTATTTAGGGACGACATATATTGGAGGTATATTCAAAGAAATTAGAAATTGGGTCTCTCCCTTCCCAGAACCTTGGTCCCAATATGACTTTTTATTATAAGTATTTTAAGCAGCTGGAGAACAATCTCCTTGTTTGTTTTGACTATATTACACATCATTGGGTTCATGGTCTCTAGATCCCGCTTGACTAATTGTTGGTTTTCTCTCACCACCTATAGATTGAGATGAACCACCACATGCCAAGGCTTGAGAGGATCTGTTAGTTATGCCATCTCCATGAGATTGAGTTTGAGGAACACTGTCTTTAGCTGTTCTATGTACTAAGAGATCCAAGGGAAGTTCCACTATTTGTTTTGTGACTTAGGAGGTTTCCTTATGACATGTTTTTTGTATTATCTTCCCTTGCCCCATAACCTCTATGTTTTCTCTATTATCTCTCCCTCATAATTTCGCTACCTTGATTAGAGATGCCTAGCTTTATATGCTCAAGAGGCTGTTTTTTATCTCTCTCACCCCCACCCTCATAATTTTGCTACCCTGATTAGAGATACCTAGCTTTATATGTCCAAGAGACTGTTATTCATAGGTGAGAGAGTTTGCAAAATCTTTCTAGGCTTGGTTTCGTTAAGCTAATTACCTTTTTCTTTCAGCCTATCTCAATTGTTGGAGGCACTAAGCATCGAGCGGACTCACTTGCCTTTGAGTTGGATGGCAGTAGATTTGTAAGACAACAAACTTCCTACTGCATTGCTGACAGATGCATCTCTTTGAGACTTCAGAGTTGGACATGCTCACATTGGAGTATTTCCCCCTGGTTCATCTTGAACAGCAATACCCTCCATCATGAGATTTTTCTGCTTGGTCTTAAATGTTAGGAGAAAAAGGTCATTTCACTCCCATGTTCCTTGGATTGTGTGAAGAGGTCTCCTCAACTTCAACAACTCTTGATACAACATGATTAGGCTTTGCATTGGTTCCTTCACAATGATAGATAAGAACAAGTATGCCTCTTCAAAATGTCAGGCACAGATTACATAGTCACTGCAATCTTATACGTCAACGACTTCATCATTGTTGAGAATAGCACAAGAAAGATTGAGGAGTTAGAAGTTGAGCTTCATCACGGGGGATTCACCTTGTTAAGCAATATCTTATCATGTTCATTCATAAAGGGGGGTTTTTCATTTTGGAAAATAAGGTCAATATATTGTAGGTATTGGGGGTGAGGAATAGGGTATTGGGGGTTTATAAATATTGGGGGGTATAACAAGGGGTTTCTAGTAAAAATAAGGAATATATTGTAAAAATAGGGGTTTTTTAATTGGAAATATGTATTGGGAGCGGGCTGAACAAAAGGATTTTTGTAAGTAATTATCAATATCTAGTGAAATTAGGGGTATTCTTTAATATCCCATGAATGAAGGCGCTATGACACGGTTTCACTAAGTGAAGACCCTGTGAGCTTCATGAGTCCTTTGAAATGATAGGTTTAAGATTGCTTTATTATTGTTTGGGAGTGTAGATATGGCAAAAATTGATAGCAGCTTTCTATATAAAAATTAACTATAGATGAGAGATACTAATGAAATTTAATATGGTTGATTGTCATTGTGCAACAATTGCTATTGAAACAGAGATGAAGTTCTGAGTTCATGAAGACTAAAAATCAATGGATGCAATATTGTATAGGCAATGGGTAGAGGGTCTTACCTATATTAACAGTGGAAGAACAAACCTAAGCTATCCTTTTAGCATTGTATCATTATGTATGTCCTCCAAAGCTATTCATTAGAAGGCATAGAAAGGAATATTAAAGTATGATAGAAGAACATTACACTATGGTCTTAAGCATGTACACAATGATAACTTTATGATGATGAAAGGAAATCTACCATAAATTATTCTTTCGACACTGAAACAAGGGTAGATTCATGGGGTAACAAAAAATGACCAACCATTGAATTATCCTCCACAAGGATAAGTACAAAGTAGGAATCAGTGCAAAAGGCAACCAACCATTCAATACAGCTTAAGAGGACTCTTTGTAATTTGAACCTACAAAAGACTAAGGTTACACCTTGTTCACCTTCATCTTTTTTGTGATAATCAATGCTATCCAATTGAGAGAGAATCTCATCACCCATCACCCATCACCCGTCACCCATGCATTAGAAGTAAGCATAGAAAAATGAGATAGAATTTATCAATTCTAGGCCTCAAGCTTGACTGGTATATATTTTCATTGAGGTACTAAGCAAGGACAAATTGAAAATGTTCAGGTAGATGCTTCGTGTGAAAGAAAAAAAAATGGCTTTTGAGGAAGATATGGGGGTTCAGAAAAATGCCCATTTTGTGTATTGGTTGGTTAGTCAACAATTTCACATCATCTTAAACATCTCTATGCTAATAAAGTTTAGGAAACTAATTGAGAAGACTTGGTGCATGCAGTCTTGATTATATAAGACATGCACGTAGTTTTCATGAACATGAAATAGCAAAGATAAGGTTCTGTAAATGTGAGCAGTTAACTATTCTTGTGTACATTTTTATTGCTCCAAGTGTGGAAAGGTTTATTTTTTAGAACTTGGTCCATTCTAGATTAGATTTATAAAGAGTTGAAGATTTTTGTGTATCTTGAATTTCCACTTTTGTCACAATTTTGTATTATAATATGTTTGTGATATTGTAAAGGAATGAGACATCTCATTTTGGAAAATTTTCACGGTGTGCTTTTTCTTTGCCTATTACTTCATTGAAATTTAATGGTTGCACTGAATTGTTCAATGCCATTTGCCTTCTACAGTTTCTAGTATGTCTGCAGCAGTTCTTGAACCCAACTCTTTCTTTCGCCTTTTGATGCATTAAAATTTAATGGTTTTGCTGCATTCTTCAATGCCATTTTTCTAGGAATTTCCAGAGTGCAATTCTTGAACCCTGCTGTTATCTAGGATTTGCATTATTTCCCTAGCAATGAGGCACTATGGTATAATAAGCCATCTTTGAACCATAATGTTGATGTTTGTTGGCATTTGAGATTGTGCTATTTGTCCATGCAATGGTCTTGATTTATTCACTTAAAATTGATTGTCTAAAAAAAGAAAACGGCCTTTCAATTTATCAAAAGCTTATAATGTTTTGAATTTTGGAATATAATATTTTTAAGTGCCAAGTTCAAAGCCAGAGAAAGTAGGTCGTCCATTGAAAATTTGTGTTCTTCATTTGGCAATTCCTTGATTTTAATCCACTTTGGATCTAATAATTGATGTTCCTTGTGTTGTATTTGCAGGCTTGTGGAAATACTCTACTATCTCATTTTTTAGGACTTGTGTTCTCACTGGAGTTACTCAGATCAGTAACTTTACCCACTCCTCCTGAGAATGTGGTAGTTAAACTTGCCTAAATCCAGTGCATGGTTAATGTTTTAGACTATAATTTCTATATTGAACCCAATCATTGCCATGGTTGTTTGTTCGTTTTAGGGAGCCGTCTTTGACTTGGCACGAGTTTCTTGCCCACCATTTTATATTTTGCTTGGGTATAAGCAATGTCTTGACCGGAAGGACATTTCTTAGTTGTTATTATTGTATTTTGACCTCCCTCGCTCCATATCAAAATAATGAAATTAATTATTTTCCAATGTAGTTTTTCTCGCTCTGTAACATTTTTTCTTCTTCTATCAGTGCCCGTTAATGGTTTTTTACAAGTTATTTGTTATTTACGTTCTACGAAGCTGACAGTGTCTTGAGATCTATGAAGCTATGGTATTCGCCCTTTAACTCAATATTGAGTTGCAAAGTGAACCAGTTCCAAAAAAATGGAAAAGGTGTATACACTTGTTTAAGGCTCAGAGCTCAAAGGATAAAGTGTCCATTTGATATACATTTCAGGACAAGGATTTGTATTGCTCTAAACATAATAATCCTTTAAGAACCCTAAATGACAATGATAATTCTTTGTCCAAGCGAAAATAAATATTTGTGAATTTGTTTTTGATATGGAGAATATGGACTGGAATTCACAATACCACTAAAAGCTTACAAAGTTCCTGTCAAATTGCAAGCCATGACTACTTCATTCCCCAATAATTGCTATTGCTAGTTTTTTGTTTTTCAAAACGAAAAAATTTCCAACTTTTATATTAAAAAGTTGAAACCTGTCCATACAAAAGCTTATACAGTTCGGTATCTTGTACAAAATATACAGTCTCCCATACTCCTGAATAACAAAAACTAAATAACCATCTCTTCATATCATCAGCAAAGGTCATAAACCTGCTCAGAATTACATCCAATCCATAGACCCACTACTAGCTTTGAAAGATGCAAGACATTCGAAGACACTTTTATCATTTAATTTCAATAAATGACTTAAGGTACAAAGGCAATAAGCCTTTATGTGGTGCTTTCTAATCATGTGTTAAGAAGTTTTGGAGTTTGAAATATTTAATCCTTGAAAATTCTTCATCTCTGTGTTATTGGCTCCATTTCTCTATACAGATTCAAAACCTAATTGTGACATCCTTTTTTTATCACTTATAATTCGCTACTTGTACAAACATTATGGATAGATAGTAAATACATTTTTATTTTGTCACTTTGTAAAAAAGCCACAACGCCGCAAAAATATGAAAAGAAGATACATATGTAAGATGTATTAGTTTTTATCTTATACATCACTGAATCGAGACTTAGAATTAAATAGCCAAAATTCAATAGCAGATATATTTCATAAATGTATCTCATATAATATCCACAATCAATTCTCTTACACATTTTTAGGGGAAGAGGAAAGAAGTCCTTGTCCTTAGTAGTGTAAGGTCCTACACTTGGAGTTGATCATTTTGTGGTATTGGTGGATACTAAGGTTGGTGCTAGACTCTCTTAGCCTTGGAATGGTTGGCTTGGGGAATTCCTTGTTGTCACATGCCTAACCTTTGTAACTATTCATGCGGCTGAATTCTTTATAACAAGGTTCTCAAAGTCTACCAACTCGTCAAAGGGTCAATACAATCCAACCAAATGACCTCCACAACTGGTGGTTCTTTTAACTAATTCACACACATTTGAAGTTTTCAATAACAAAGGCCATATCATTCAACCATTGGTATTTGTGGTGCTTATTTGAGTGTATTTTTTCTAGTACTCCCCAGTTGTGCTTGTAACCTGAATTGCTACAAGTTTTGCTCAACAAGTAAATGACAAATTATATGAAGGTAGCATTTTTTTACGATATTTATCCTTTTTTTTGCCCATATAGAATGATTATGGAAAACCCTCCGAGCACTTGACATGATCCATGGATGGTAAATAAGGTAAATCGTCGGCCTTGATTATAGAGCCTAACACCAAGGGGATCAAGATAGTTGAATATGTGTCCCTTCCCAACTTTGAGGAAAGAGATCTCACATTTGGCTCATTACCTCCACCATATTTATCCTCCAAACATCTATAAAAGTAAGAAAATAAAATACATCTTCATGCACTACCAAATAGGAAAACTAAAACAAATTAAACAAAAAAAGAGGCAAGTTTGAAGCTATAACTTTGATAACTTTCTCTATCACTTAAAACACACAATACAAATACATAATCAATAAGTTATTTTTAGTGTTGAAACACCGAGATTCAATAATTACTTGTGAGATTCATCGACTAAAAAAAGGACTTGCATTAAATGAACAATAATCAAGCACAAAATTGGTATATATATATAACAAAAGGAGATCGATATGTAAGATGTATTTATTGCAAATTATACATCAGACAATAATTGTCGATAGACAAGGTTAAAATATAATATAGATATGTAAAATGTATTAGTTGTCAAATGATACATTGTACATTAATTATCAATAGTCGCTAAATCAAGGTTCAAAATTGAGTAGACAAAATGGAATTGCAAATATATTTTATAAATGCATCTCACATCATATTTACTATCAATTCCCTAAATAGTTTTATGAGAAGAGGAAATAGGTCCTTATGCTCTACCAGTGGAAGGCCCTACACCTAGGATTAAACATTTGGTGGTATTGGTGTGTACTAAGGTTGTTGCTAGACTCTCTTGGCCTTGGAATGGTTGGTTTGAGACATGCTTTGTTGCCACATGCTTATTCTCTATATCTAAATATGTAGGTAATAAGGCTCTCAGTGTCGACCAACCAGTCAAACATGGGGTCAATGTGATCAATTAAATGGTTTCCACATTAGGGGGTTCCTATAATTGATTCACCTAGTGTTAAAGATTGTAGTAGACAAAGGTCACATACATGTTGATAGTTGTTGAGCTTCTTTGCATGTATTTTTTATCTAATACATGCCACTTGTGCTAGTAGCTCGAAGTGTCACAAGTTTGGGTAAACCCTTGAATGTTAAATTTATATAAATGCGATTTTTTTCCAACATATTTCTCCTCTAAACATCTACATCAAATAAGAAAAAATTTACATTGTCATCCACTACCAAATAGAAACATTTAAAACAAATTAAACAAAAAAAAAGAAAATTTGAAAGTTGTAAATGTGATAGCTTTCTCTATCACTTACAACTCGGTAGTACAAATACATAATGCTTTATGGATGGACATTAAAAGAACTCTCCTATAATGCTTCATCGATGGACATTAAAAGAGCTTACCTTTTTGCTTATATTTTAGTGAACATTTTAATTGCAAACTTAATTTTAACAGTGTTGAAAAATCTGGATTCAAGAATAACTTGACATAAAACATCAATTTCAAAATAAAAAGAAATAAAAATAAATAGTGGTAAGAATAACCGTGTGAGTGTTCTACTTGTCCAAATGAGAGAAGCACCTCTCCTATTTATACTGATCAGTTGAGAGGCCTAATAACCCAACTGAGTCGACTTCTTGTTGCCAGGGCCGACTTTCCTTGGAAGACTCAAAAGTATATTTTAATATTACATTTGTGGGTAGTACTGACCCGAATTACAACGGAGGTTTTACCTCAAGGCTTTACATGACCAAATACATCAATGACATCCCTAATCAGAGGAACAACATCTTCGGAAGGGGTAATAACAATAATAATACAAATTAGAATATCTTTCGTAGTTACATTTATTTAACACTCCCTCTTAACAAGGAAGGTATTCTATAACACAACAATACATCTGTACAACTGATTGGTGAATCTATATGTCATAGGAAGTTTTAACAATTACATCAACATCATCATCCGTGGAACATCGTCATCACAGACATCTTTATCATCTATTATCATCTCGAGCATCATCATCTTTGGGATCATCTCGAGCATCATCATCTCTAGCATAATCTCAAGCATCATCATTTCTGGCATCATCTCGAGCATCACCTACACTACCAATATATAAATACTGAGCTAAATCACTCACATCATAATTAAATGCTTGAACATCATCATATGTAAATGAATGCAAGAAATCGTCTGCAAGTGAATGTAGGACCACTCTGCATAAGAGAGTACTATCATCTACGGGACCATCCTTAGCCGGTAAGTGCTAGGACCACTCTCAACAAGAGTGTTCTTGTTCACAGGACCATCCTCAAAGAGGATACTATCGTCTGCAACTGAATGCAGGACCAGTCAACATATGAGAGTACTATCGTCCGTAGGACCACTCAACATATGAGAGTACTATCGTCCGTAGAACCATCCTCAGCTGGTAAGTGCTAGGACCACTCTCAACAAGAGAATGTTCTTGTCTGCACGACCATCCTCGAAGAGGATACTGTTGTCTGCAACTGAATGTAGATCTTGTCTACAACTGAATGCAATACCACTCAACATATGAGAGTACTATCGTGTGCAGGACCATCCTCAGCTGGTAAGAGCTAGGATCACTCTCAACAAGAGAGTGTTCTTGTCTACAAGACCATCCTACAAATGAATGCAAGATCACTCTCCATAAGAGAGTACTATCATCTGCAGGACCATCCTCAGCGAGTAATGGCTAGGACCACTCTCAACAAGAGTGTGTTCTTGTCCTCAAGACCATCCTACAAATGAATGCAGGATCACTCTCTATAAGAGAGTACTATCGTCTGCAGAACCATCCTCAATCGGTAAGGGCTAGGACCACTCTCAACAAGAGAGTGTTATTGTCCGCAGAACCACATCTCGTTGAGATCTTCCTATTTGAAGATACGACCAACCTTCTTGGGATATTCCTTCTAAGGATGCCACCAATCATGTTGGGATCTACCCTTAGTGATGCTACCAATCATACTAGGATCCACTCTCAGTGATGTCACCAACCATATTGGGATCTACCCACGAAGATACGGCTAGGCTCTTTATACAGTGACTAGACCATTGGGGCTCATCATTCTTTTCTTGTACATCCAACATATTGGAAAACTCGACGGGCCTTCTCTGTACCGAAATACCATTACCATCTCATTCTCTTATCATCACTCCCTCTTTCCAGGGAGGTCCTTTCAGATTACACCAATCTTGTCTCGAAAGCGTTCAAACTTTACACGAGACATAGGCTTAGTCAACACATCAACAACTCATTCCTATGTAGGAACATACTGGAGCTTCACGACTCCTCTCTGCACCATATCCCGAACTTTATGAAACACCGGGTTCTCTGTTAGCTTGATGCAACTCTAGTTGTCACAATAAATATCCGTTGCATCTATCTCGACATCAAACATTCCTGCCAATAGTTTGCAAAGCCATATTGCTTCGCTACGGGTTGAACATGATGCAATGTACTCGGCCTCTTTCTGCTAAGCCATGAGATCATACCCGATCCCAAACATCTTGAGGTGCTCTTTCTGTCTTCAACACTTTCTCTTTGCATCTATAATGAGTTCACCTTGTCAGGTCATCGACATATACCAGTCTTCTGCATTCAACCTTAAAGTAAAGGTTGGAACCCACTTTATTCTTGGTAAAGGCTTATTCCATCAGGCAGCTGTCCATCATGTCATACCATGCCGAACTCTGAGATCTTTTGTAGTCACTCCCTCTGAAACGGAGCATCATCCTCCCTCTACATTTGTACTCTATGTATCGAAACATTATGTGAAAAGTTCCTCTTGCACCCATCTATGAGCTTGTCACCCTCTATAGGCTTCCATCTTCAACCTTGTAGCAAAGGTTAATATCTTCATCACTCTAGGTTATCTTCAAGCTCCTCATGTAACTGGATGTGCTTATCCATGGGCACCTTCTGAGCTTGTACAAAGCCTTTTGTGCACATGTGGTTCTCTGCTTGATATACACTTCTACTTTACTAGAAAAGTGTGTCTGGTCAATGGACTATGTCATGCCATAGTCTACTCCCTCTTTCTGAGAGAAACCATGAACCTTGCTTTGTATCCCTTGATGTTGCCATCTGCTTCATACTTGACCTTTTAGATGCACATGGAAGACACTATGGACTTCCCTTCAGGTCTCAGAACCGCATCCTAGACATCATTCTTCATGATCAACTGGTACTCTTTAATAAGTCTTCTTCCATTTCTCCTTGGCTACTTCTTCATAGCTGGAATGACCTGCATCAATGATGTCACTCAACAATTCCATATAACTAGAGTGTATCTGAGTCCTCTTACTTTCATTGGAAGTCCCGCCATACTTTTGTTCATCTTGAATTATGTCTTGTGCCCAAGATGGTCTTCATCTCTCTAGGTGGATCTACTGCTCTCTTTAGGTCATATCATGATTCTTATATACTTCTGAATCTCTTTCTTCTTCCACGGTGTCTCTAACCCTGGGAGCTCTAGGGTCATCTTCATGTATGCTTATTGGAGTGAATCTTCTAACTAAAATGTCGTCACTTGTTCTTCGGAACAAGTCTCGTCCTTATTTTCTTGTAGGTGATCGTACACGATCTTTCCTACAAGTCAAATACATCAATTGCATGGTTAGAGACATTTCATAAGACATATTCATAATGAGAAATTATTATGCATAAAGATATAATCATGCCACTGTTTTAGCCAATAAAACATTCATCCATATCCCGTATACACAAAAACTTTCTAGATGTCTTCCATCTATACCAAAACATTATTGAGATTGTGCACTGATCCCAATATGTCAATAAAGAGGTTTCATTCTAGATAAATAGCAATGAAATGTTGTATAACACCATATGCCACTTACCCATCACATGCATATTAGTAGTATATTGTTCATCAATGCAAACATTCTATAATGCATGATACATTTCCTTGAACATAGATATGTACACAACTAAACAATGTTATTTAGGAAACTAGATATACATAGGAAATGACAACTCAAATACTTATGTTTGTTTGTTTGGTGAGTGGACTCCTTGATCCTTATGTTCTTGCAAGAATAATTGGAGCCTTCTACTTCATCATCTGATTCTGGGAACCTATCTTTGTTTGTTTGGTGGGTGGACTCCTTGATCCTTATGTCCTTGCAAGAATAGCTTGAGCCTTCTACTTTATCATATGATTACAGGAACCTGTGTTCCGACTGCATTTATTCTTATCTTTGTCTTCACCAGTAGAATTCATATTCCTCATCACTTGAGGAATCTTCCTTTTCTTCTTTGAATATTTTATTAGTTGGTTCATCACCTTCAACGATGTGAGCATGATGTCTTTTCTTCTTTGACTTCTTGTTGAAGGAGCCTCTATTTTTGGGACAATCTCTCGAGTAATGTTCCTTCTCATCACAAGTGTAGCATCGAATGTTGGACAAATCTCTTCTGAATTCTTTTTGTCTTATGTTGTGATGATGGTCCTCTTTCTTTCTATGATTTCTTCTAGAGTGAAATGTGAGAGCTTGATATATAGTTGCTTCCATTTTCTCCTCTTTTGTTATGAGCCAAGATTCTTCTTGCATGCATTCTTTCCATAGTCTACTGAAAGAGATCAACTTCCTTCTTCCACATATTCCTTGAATGAATGAATCCCATGAACTTGGGAAGCCATACAAGGTTGTAATATTTCTTCTGCTTCTTCGACATCGTCTCCAATGGTTTCTAGTTTCTTCTTGATCCGAGAGATTCTTGTGAAGTAAGACTGACTATTTTCTGACATTTGCATCTTTACATCCTTGAGTTGCATTCTCAAGATCATCTTCTTGTTGATATTATTTCCTTCATACAAGATGTTAATTGCATCGAACATATCCTTGGGAGTCTTCAAGGATGATACATGTGAGATATAATGGAGATGAAAATAATCCTCTTGGCTTTGACTAAGTTCTTCTTGTGCTTTGTCTTCATCTCCCTGTGGATCTGCAACATTGGATAGAAAGATGCGCCTCCTCAAGACGAGCTGAGTAGCATACTCATTTTCCCACAATTATGGACAAAACTGCAAAATATCGGTTGCCCTAGTTTCCGGTAGTAGTGTTAGGTCAAAAATTGAAAATCCACAGAATGAGAAAATTCTTCCATAGAAATATGCGCCCTCCTAGGGAGAGTTTGATAGTCTTCATTTTTCAATTAATAGGTGGAGGGAAGTGCCTGAAACAGGAAGCCCTAGTTTCTTCAATCTCTTCTACAAATTTTCCTGATCTTTTTTCTTATATATCTCTGAAGTTTATGCTCCTAAAGGTATGAAACTCATCCTGAGATAGCCTTGTCTGTCTTCTTTCCAACCACATAGTTTAGAGAAGAATTGGATTCTCCAAGTGGGATTTGTGCTAAGTTTCCCAAGTTGACTTGTTTTATGACTCTTCAACATAACAAACTTGTATGGACTTCCATGTGTCAAATTTTCACCTTCGGGGTCTGAAAAGAGGACCACATAAACTACAGTTCATGCCCTATCTGCAACATCTTGCGAAATTTGATTTGGACTTTTCTAGCCCAAGATATGGCAATTCTCCCTAGGTCTCCTATTTGAGACTAGATTCTGGAGGAGGTTGGAACCCTGATTTGGAGGAATCCTATCTCCCAAATTATAGCGAATTTGTGGTTGAAATTTTTACACAGGGTACATCAAAATTTCATCTTCGGCTTGTAAAAGTTTCATATTTTGATCCTTTTTCAATCTCAAGTTATAGCAAAATTCCGAAGATGCTAGGTTTTTGTCTTCTAGGGTTTTCAAGCATGAAACCCTAATCTTTAGTAGCTCCAGTTGTAGCAGTGTTTAGGCTACATAAATACTTCTTTCAGGGTGTCTCTGATACCATGTTAATATTTTAAAAGTTGTTATACCAAAACAAAAGGATCTATGAAAGAATAAAAAGCACAACAGAACAAAAGAGAACACAAAGATTTATCCTAGGAAACCGTCATGGAGAAGAAAACCCAACAAAAATTTCTCTATATAGAATTCAACCAAGTATATTGTAAAACCCAAAGAATAAGACTAGACTGCTTCCTCTCCTCCAGATGGTCTGTCTCTTCGCTCTCTAGTGCAACTGCTTGAGTGTTCTACTTGTCCAAATGAGGGAAGCACCTCTCCTATTTATACTAATCAACTGAGAGGCCTAATAACCCAACTGGGCCAACTTCTCCTTGCTGCCAAGGCCGACTTGCCTTGGAAGACTCAAAAATACATTTTAATAATACTTTTGTGAGTACTACTAACTCAACTTACAACAAAGGTTTTACCTCAAGGCTTTACATGACCAAATACATCAATGACATCCCTAATAAGAGGAACAACATCTCCAGAAGGGGTAATGACAATAATATTACAAAATAGAATATCTTTCGCAGTTACATTTCTTTAACATATTGCTCCATAAAAAATCCCCACCCATAATTTTATTTGATTATTTTTTGTGTTGTCATAAATGAATAGATGAAAGGTTGTGCCCCATCGATGTTTTACAAACAAAAAAAGGCAATGTATATCTTGTGAAGAATAATCAACCCATCCTGTCTTACTTTCACCATCCTTGATATGCATGCACTTCTTGTTATTCCACCAATCACATTTTCATGCTGTATAATCTCTTTTTCTTCCTTCTTCACCCCTTCTTGAAGATATTCAAAACCTTCTTGTTAGGCCTAAGGTGTAACGTTTAGATAGAGGTCATAATGTTTGTCGAGTATTCTTGCAAAGTGATAATTTAAATGGTTAGCCTCTCAAGAAAACTTTCCACAAAGCTTGGAATTCTGTATATTATGATTATATCCATTTAAGTTTCCCCATATTGCGAGGAATTTATCAAAAACCTTGTACTTGTTGATGATTGATAAATGAAACCTAAGAAAAGAAACATAAAAATAAACTTGGATATTGAATTAAAAATTTATAGCTAGCACCTACTCACACATTATATGTTTTATATTTTTATTTATTTTTATCATGTATCATTATTCCTTTATCTAGCACCTACTCACACATTATATGTTTTTTATTACTATATATTTTTAATTCAATATCTAGATTTTTTTTTTTATGTTTCTTTTCCTTGGTTTCATTTATCAACCACCAAGTCCAAGGCTTTTGATAAATTTTATCAAGGAACTTAAATGGCAATAATCGTAATATGCAGAATTCCAACCTTTGTGGAAATTTTTCTTGAGAGGGGTTAAAACCATTTAAAAGGAATAATGATATATAATTTAAATGATATCTTTATTTATTCATTGTAAGAACTTGAAACAATCTTTTGATCCTAGAAATTCTAGCTTTTGTTAAGGTTTGATTTGTCACAAGATTCTTGATTAAGTTAGTACAAAAAGGAACTTTATGGGAGAAAATGACTATAATAATTACTGTAGTTTTTTCTCAAATTTAAATGAATGATTTTATATTGTCTGTTATTTGTTATATTTTTGAGTTACTTTGAAAGTGTTTATACTATGTTTTGGGGTTTTTCATGAGATTTATTATATAAGGTGTATGTTCAACTCTTAGATGGTTTACGATGGATTATAACATGAGACATGGTTTGTGATGCATGTGCACACTAGAGATAGATTTCTTAGTGGATGCTTGACCTCAATTGATTGTTGGCTCAATGTTCTTCCCTTGGGCATTGGAGATCTCTTGCTTGGATGGTGGACACACTTCATAATGGAAACATGGAGGATTCACTTGGTGGGAGAGCACCCTACATGGGATATGGAATATTGTGCATCATAGAGGAGGGATTCGAACCCTATATGAAAGATGGAAACTTGGGTTCTTGTTTAGAGTGTTGGGGATGGATAGGGGATGCCTAAGGATTCAATAATGTTCTTGTAGGGGTCAGTTTCCGTAGTAGCTGATAAATTTGATTTGAATGATAGATGCTGTCCATAGAGACCCAATATGGAATGGTATGGACTTGTATTGTGTAGCTAAATCACCTTGGAGTTCTTATTGTGCATGATATCATCATTGGAGCATGACACTTGTACTGTAGAGTGGACGTCTCACTTGTATGGCCTACAAGAGCTCAAGTGGGTTGCTAGTAAGGGATTGTTCCCACATAATATTGTTTGCATCCTTTATGTCTCACATAAATTGAAAAAGCAGAGAGTCTTTCACTCATACAACTTGTGTGTTGATTCTTTCTCATGCTCGAGTAGAGATGTGACCTAGAAGAGGAGCGCATTTGTCCTCTCTCTGTCTAGGTCTTCACTTGTATTTCTCTCTCTCTCTCTCTGGCACTAGGGTTTCTTTGTCTCTTCGGAGTTTCTTGGAGCATCTTGGAGTTCTAGGGTTAGGGGTTTACCTTAGAGATCAGAGACCAGGGTTTTGGAAATAAAATCTAGGTTGACTTGTGAAGAAGAGAAGAGGAGGACGTCTTTCCTTGGAGATAGTGTTGGAGGGATTCTTGCACTCGTTATTTTTGGTGGAGCTAGGGTTTGATGATTTACCCTAGCTAGGCGTTTTCAATGGTTGGATTCTGTAGCCCTAAAGGGAGGCCATGATATGTACTTTATCATTGAGCTTATATTTGAAGTTTTCCACCACATATATTTTGTGTAAATTTTAGATTTGATTTTCAACTAAATGCGTTCTTCATTCTTTTCTTTTTACATCTATTTATGATCTTTTTTATTAGACATAAATAAAAAGCAAATTGTTAAGTGATTTGACATTTAAAGAAGAAGATAAAGGGGTTGATATTGCTGCTATAATATTGTTGTTATTTCACTTGGAAAAATACATTTTCAGATTTGAATATTGACTTCTAAGTTTACCTAGAAGGGATGGAAACTATCTCATTGGTTGATGCCTTTTCTCCTTAATTGATGAGAATTTTAAGGTTGATTGAAAGTTAATTATTGTACTTCTTTTCTATTTTAATTTACAATAGTCCCAAGGAAGAAATTCCGGGTTTAAGATTTGACGAACCTTATAGGAAGAAGGTGAATTTTTTGAATTTCATTGAAGTGTCATTTTAGTGAAATTTCCAACAATATTATCTAGTGCCAAATTGGTTAGATTGCTTAGAGTGTGAAAATATTTGGGTATGGAATGCTTATATTCTATATGCAATGTTATCCTCGGTCACTATGACCTTTCAAGAATATTTCACATTTTCCATACACTCCTGTATCATCTTCTTAGGGGTTTCAAATCCAAACGTATTGGTTGACCAAACAAAATAACTAGGGGCATCAAGGTTATCATCCTACATGAAAACCCTAGGAAAATTAGATCATATCATATTATAGGGTGTTGTATTTTACCTAGAAGGTCAACAAACTTAACTTGTAATATCTTGGTCTCAACACTTTGAACTTGATTTTGTTTATATTGTAATTATAGTTTTCATTACTATGTCTTGGTTTTCTCAATGAGATAGACTTAACCTGGTGATTTTAAAGATATCTAAACATGATTGTTTTGAATTTAATGAAAGGTTCCAAGGTTGGTTGGTTGAAGAACATCGATGGGGATATGACTTCACCAGAGGGGAAAGTTATGGGGGTCTAAGGGAGGAATTGACCTATGTCTCATGGTTACTACTATATCATATCTAAAACCCCTTCCATGCGATTTTCCTATTATCATTTCATCATAATGTTTATGTTGTTATAGATAGGAGCCTAGTGAAATGATTAATGACTTTAAGTAATAATTTCCTATCCATACATACATGCCTCCTCTATTAAATAAACTAATTCCTATATTTATGCAATCAAGGAGTGTTCAAATAAGACTCTTGATTTCCATAAATAAGGAAGTGGAAGAGTTGTATTATGATTCGTCTTTCCCTTTCCTTCATTCATGCAAAAGAGAGAACTCAAATTAGGAAGAGAAACTTGAGAAAAAAAGTGAATTCTTGAGAAGAGAATAGAGTTCTTGATGAAAAAAGAGTAGCCAAGCTAGCTTACAATCCATAGAGAGATGAAATAGGTAATATCATGTGGAATTAGACACCAAGATTGAGTACGAAAAACACTTTCTTCAACTTCTACATTTTTGTTGTCTTTCTTGGTTAGTTTGGAAGTCTTTGGTAAAGAGAAGAGAGATTTAAGATATTTGAAAGAATATTTCTTGCCATGGTGGTCTCATAGCCTTGCACATTGGTGGCATCTACAATGGATTTTCCTATGGTTGGGAGGAAAATGGTTCAACCATGGTTAGTTGGTTTGGATCTAGATTTATAAAAATATAAGTTCTTTTCTTCTCCTCCCTTTTTATAGGTTCACTTACATTATAAAGAATATAATTTTATCATTTTCTATGAATATTTGAATTGAAATTTCCTACAGTTTTGAAATTGGAGGAAAAACTTATACATAATTTGAAGCTAATGTTACAATAGATGATGAAGAAATTGCAATTGCAATGACCTTTAAAACTAACAATTCTGATTAATTGGTATACTAACTTGAATATGAAGATTAATAATAGAGTGAATGAAGAGAAACATGGTGATGCATTGATAAGAATTCTTCACGGTTATTTTCAAATGAAATGAAATCTAACAAACAATGTAATAGTTGAGGTTCATAATATTGTGCTCTTAAATGGTGCCAATATCATGTTCACCATGTTGGTATTATAAGCTAGCTTGCCATATAGTACAAGGTTCAATTAAAAGAAACAACCTGTTTGAGATTTAATTCTTTAAGATATATTAAATATTTTGTTTGTGATGTGTTCTTTGATATATATAAAAGATCAGTTGAAGTATTAGTCAAATTGTAGGTATATGTTTGAGCAAATAATTTAACATCAAGATTAAGAATATATATATATATATATATATATATATATATATA
>LPNX010857864.1:225609-248641 GCA_001517045.1 Pseudotsuga menziesii
TAGATGATATGCTAGATAGTAAATAAATATAGAATAAATAATAGTCATTTTTTTTTCAAGGCAAGGTTAACATATCAACAACAATTAATTCACAGAGAAAATATTTAACAAAGTGAGATTTGAACCCGAGAACTGGGAAGGGGGGAACACCATTTTCTCTAAGCCACTCGATCTACAACTAATTGATGGTGAATAATCCTATCTTATATGAAAGTATGTAGAAATAGGGAGGCCAAACAATTCTATTTATCAATCCCATATAATATATTCATAATAATGGATAATTATTTTTTTGATATTATTTTATGAGGATTTCTCTTCATGGATGTTGATATCATGAAGTGGTTCACTTCAAGTGGTGTCATAGCATTTTTTTGGTTTTTCTTTGAGACATTGTTGATTTTATTTTGCCAACATAAATTACAATTTAGGGCTAGTGGCCCAACTATTTGATAGAATATTTAGAAAAAAAGACTATTTGTTGTTAAAAATGATGTTTATACAATGCTTACACATCAAAATCATGCCTTTTAGGAACATTTTCTTCTTTTAATTTACTTAAAACTTGATATATTTTTCTAAATATTTCTATACTAACATCCTTAATAAATATTGTTAGTATATCTACAATTATGTAGTGTTGATATGCCAATGGGTGTGTGATATTCACATCTCCTATAAATTCCATTTTAATGACATCTAGAAGGTTGTTAAATGAGAAATTTTGAAACTACCAATTCATATTTATGGGAAGTAGATCCAAGGATTAATTCCATTTTATGGAAATCAAATTGATGTAAAATGTTGATATATCAATGTTAAGGCAGGTGATCAAATCAAATTAAGGAAGTTAAAGAGGATTTTGGACATTGATTTTTCGACTTTAAGGGGGGGAATTTACTATGCAATACTTGTCCCACAGTCTTTCAGTTATTCCCTCTAAAAACACTATCACCAATGTAGAGGAGTGTTGCCTCTATGTTGAGTTCAAGCTTGACAATGATGATGATTCATGGCCAAAGTAGCTTGACAATGGTGAAGATTCATCATTATTATTAATCTACTATGACCATGAATCATCATTAGTATCGGGTTTGAACTCAACACCAGAGGTGACATTATTCTGGATAGTCAGCATAGGTTATTTTCAAAGGGAAGGACACCAAAAAATTTGATGATGATCACTTAAAATGACACATAAGGAAATAAAAATATAATGACCTTAGGTACTTGTGAGACAATTCTGTCGCATTTGTCTTCTATTTTATTTCGTAAAAAAAGTGAATACATTTTGCAATTAAATCCTTAATTTGGGTATCATAGTCCATTGTTCAATGTAATTCACATATTTGGAGGCATGTTTGACCATTGGAGGGTTTAATATGGACCCTTTGACATATTTTAGCAAGCAAGTTTTAAATCGCTTAGAGGAGCACCCTCCTTTGGACAAGGTTAGGAAGTGCCATGTGGATTTTAAATAATATTTTACAAGGTCAAAACACCTACCTTAGAGGAGTTCCTATAAATATAGTTAGATTATGGGCCCAAGTGCACTCTTCTTATCTAGTGACATTTGTCCCATTTTAGGGATTATTTTTAGCTAAGAGAGGAGGTGTGGTTGTGATTTATTAATATTATCATGCATTAGCATGTGTAATTTTGTTACTTGATGCTATTCATTTAGTTATAATCTATGTTATGGTGGTTATTAACTTGCAATGATTTACCTTTAGGGAATAGGTACACATGGCATGATTCCATTGTCCAGGTGGTAAGTTGATCATGTTGGTCTCATTAGAATTAAGTCTCTAAGTATTAGGGTATAAATGGTGAGGGAATATTTTAAATATGATTTGACATCAGTTGATCCATTTTATTGACTTGATACTTAGGCCAAAAACAAAAAATTCACCGAGATCTACTCAATTAAGCTGTCATAGAAAATGAGATATATAACATTTGAATAGCCTTGATGTTATGACTGAATGATTCTTATGCTCTTGGGTGCTAATCATAGACCATTGTTGAATACTTAAATTCATCCTAAAATCCTTAGGATTTTCTCATTCCTAAGAAATGCATAACGAGACGATATAAAATTGAATGATGATGTGATAAGTATTAACGAGTTCACTACTATATACATGTAAACACTTGCATAACATTGGTGACCATGATATGACACTCATCTATTTATTTGTGGAGATATTTTCAATTCCAATATAGAGGGGTAACAAACAACTCCAATTGTGGTACCAAATACCCCTATGGTGTTGATAGTGACATGTATTCATATTACACGAAGTTACCATTTATCAATTGAGACTTTGAGCTTGAGGAACTTGCTAAATTACAATGCAACACCAATTTTAAATATTTGATGCACACTTACCTAGTTCCATATTTCCATATATTTTTCATGATCCTACTACCCCATGCATTACTCATGTGCCATATATCTCTCATTTAGGGCCCAATTTCTACTTTTTATAATTTAGAGTATTTAAAAGCCCCTAATTTCTTCATAAGCGAACATCTTTGCATAAACCATAATTCTAAACCGTAAGCATGATTTGTTTTAAGTGAACCCATACTTTGTCAAACCCTTAGTATCGATGCCCTATATACTTCTCCCTCAAACCATGTGGTGTGTTATCTTTCTATGTAATTCATGCGCTCAAAGGGATAACTTGATCATTCTTAGCCACATATGTGTTCATGTATCACTACACTTCTTTTCGATTTTTAGTTTTCATTTTGTACCCCCTATTGTGTCTAGATAAACAAACTCAAGGACACATGGTAAAATTATGTTGAGTTTTGTTTAATTTTGCTGCATCAAATCCATAAATAATTGACAAAAAAAATTATGAAGGAAAGAGATGAAATGATGAAAAAAAATAAAACAAATATAGATGACCTCAAAACAAAAGATAAGCAAAGTCCCAATCCTATCATCACAACATAATAAAGATAAAAATCATAAATTAAAAGAGACAAGGTTATTATAAGTGCATTTAAAGTCGTAAATCATTCACCAACTTAAAATATGAGTTAATTTATAAACTTAAAGGTATATTGTTCTCAGATTTCGATTCACTCGACCAAATATACCCATGCGTGCACAATAACTATTCATATCCTTTTATAGGGTTTCATGATAGCCATTGTGGTCATATGATGAGTATCTCCAATACCCAAGTTGACCCCTTAATGCAAAAAAAGTAATGTCTCTTACTGAGGGAAACCTTATTTTTGGAAATTGTCAAACAAGATGATCTTCGGGCCATGAGCCATAGGAGAGATGCATCCCTAACATTATTAAAATTTCACGATTCCAATGAATTTGATGGTTTTTCAATTTTATACATGGTCATCATTTTATGGCCTATTGTAGCTCGTCTCCTAGAGGATTTTAGGGACACGTACTGGTGAATCCCTATCGGGGGCATAGAATTTGAACCAAGAACAATAACTAAGTTTTGTCACCTCCTATAGGCATGTTTTGGTATGGATACACCAACCATGGATACAAAAGATAGTGGGATGGCGAGAAAGTGTACATCCTTTTGTAACTGGTCCATGCCAGTTTTTCTCAAGGGGGTCAATCTTGAATTGAAATCTCTTTGGAGACCATGGGTAGTTTGATTGTGTCCACAATGACCAAAAATATATGTGGGAGCTGATGGAACTCAATTATGCTTCCCAGTATGGATTTCCTTCCCTCGAAACAAATGCACAATTTCTCCTTGAATGGCCCTAGGGGGCGAGTTGCAATTGTCCATAAAACATAAATCATAACTCGTATCATGAAACCGTTGATTTTGATGGATTCAGGATGTTAGGTTTCAACTAGGGGAACTCTCCTATCATTATTCAGTTGCTCAAAATAGTTGCATTATACCATATACAAAACTAGTATTTTGCTCAGTAAGGGCTAATGCCAATTTTGCACAAGGGGGTCAATTTTGAATTGAAATCTCCTAGGAGACCATGGGAAACATGAATACACACACAATAACCAAATATATTAGTTGGATCAAATAAAACCCATTTATGCTACATGGTTTGTATTTTTACCCCCCAACATAAGAATTACCATGTGTTCCACTGAGAAAAACACTAGTGTCTTGTCCTACTGAATAAAAGGAACCTCTGGTCATGGGAATCACAAGAGTTTGGAATCTCTACTTATAATCCAAATATAGGACTCCAATGGAATCTACGGTTTCATGATCTGTTGCATGATTTTTTTTTATCTATGTCCATTTGTAAGTGCCACACTATAGATATTCAGGGAAATGCCAAATTGGTCTCAGGGCCTAAAACCACCACCCTGCATTGGAATTGAGTTACACAAATTTTGGTATGTGTGTTTGGGCATGGAAAAGTTGGTCAGTCCAACCAAAGGATTTCGTGGTTGGTTTCGTGGAATTCCCTCCACTGGTGCAAGAATTGCCATATGTGTTCTATTGAGTAAAACCCTAATGTCTTGTTTAGCCGAATAAAAGACACCCCTATCGCAAGAGGATTCTAGTGACCACAACAATGAAGATGATGAAGAGGATGGTGAAAATGAGTATGATGATGCCAATGCCAATAAAAATGAGGACGAGGATGATGATGGAAATGATGATGACATGAAAACTTCAACATTTGGTGCAAGTGGCATTGTGCACACCAAATTCTAAAACATGCACACACACAAAATATCCCCACAAACACACTCTAAGCTTTCATGTGCATGATTAAATTGCACATGTACATTCAACATCTAATGCATGCATCCTTTATCTCACATGTGCACCCAATATTATTAAGGAATCCCAATTGGTAATCTTACAATGAAGAAGACATATAGTGACCCATAAACAATTATGGAATGAAGAATACATATAGGATTTCGAGGGATAGATTATGTTTCTAGGATTCTACGTTCCTATATTAGTTTTCTAGGTTTCTAGGGTTAGAATAGTGTTTCTAGGGATAAATTAGGTTTAAAGGTGTGAATATTCGATAGTAGATATTGGTCAATTAATGATTGTTCAATGAAAAATTAGTAGCTACAAACTAGGGTTTCTATGGTTTATAATACAAATCAGAGTTTAGGATACAAAATATGGTTTCTAGGGTTTAGAATACAAACTAGGGTTTAGGCAACAAACTAGGTGTTAGAATACAAACTAGGGCATAACCTAGAAACTAAGGTTTACATTGCAAACTAGAAGTTAGACTACAAACTAGGGTATCACACATTGGTTAATGGCGACATTGCATTTAATAGTAGTCATTAGTTAATGATGACATTGCATGAGGCATGTGAGGATGATTGTTTAGGATTGAGCAAGGTAAGGAAAGGTTTATGGTTTAGATAAGTGTAGACTAGGTTATATTAAGTTAGTTTAGTTTAGGAAGATTTAGTAGGTGAGGTTAAAGTAGTAACTGGGGTTGGGGTATTTTAGTCTATATCAAGGTTGTCTAGCGGGGTATGAAAGTCTAGGTTTAGTTTATCTAGGTTAGGTTAGCATATGATATAATAAATGTAAATAATTATGTTAATCTAGGTGAATTTTTCAAGGCTAATAAATTAAAGTTAAAAAGAAATTCAATCTGTCCAAAAATGTAATAGTTATTTACTTGATTTTAATTACTCCACAAGTAAGGATAATAGATTAATTAATTTTAGGACATCTTTAAATTAATACTACCATGAAAACTAAGAAAAAATATAATATTTCAAATGAAAAAAACATTCCTCTTGGTCCTCTTTTCACATAAAACCTCTTAGGGCCCATAAAATTTGTTATTGTTCCCAAGTGACTATAAGATCCTTAATATAATTGACTATAGGAGGTCAATAGATATAAAAATGTATCTATTTCATCATGAACAAAGTGAATGACAATTTCTAAAATAAATAACGAAATATTATCATTGCAATATGTTGTATGGGCTATGAACAAGTTGGATTTTGACAACTAAATGGATATATTTGGTATATGAGCACTAAATCAGATTTTCAAACCTACACTATTGGCACATTCCTCCTTAATTGATGTCTAAGGCCATGAGAACCATCATTTGTGATAAAACCCTCACAATGGTACCCAAATAACACATGTATGCCAAATATTCCATTTAGAGAGCTTGTCTAGTAGCTTTGAACTACATGCATGTTGCATCAACCTTAAAATATTATTTTACAATCTAAGGTACTAGAGTCCCTCCTTGGATGATGTTGAAGAAATATATCCATAAGATCCCTAAGAAATATCCTTGATGTGGAAAGCCTCATAATCTCACTTATATGATGCATGTAGGAACATTGTTATATTGACAAGGGATTTGTGGAGTTTTTGGATCATGTATATGGTCCATGAGCACTAAATGAAACCTTTTAGCACAATCATATCGTTAGAAGCATAAGAAAAAAAATACTAATAGAAACATAAGAAAATAAATGCACATCACAAATTCATGTATTTATATTCAAAATTCGCCCAACTATAAATTATTGTACAAAATGGAACCTTGTTCCCAACACACATAATGGTAGCTAATGCACACACATGAAATAATGGCGTCTCTAGTGCAAAATGCCACAAGTTACAAAAATTACCACCCATGGATGATGTCCACATACATCCAATGGAATTTCATTTATCTTTCTTGAGCTTGATAAAGATTCCCAAATACTCAATTGAGGATTGCTCCCCATCTTTGTACTTTGCACATGAAACACCAATTATAACTCATTTACCATTTGTAAAAAAAAATAAAAAAATCATGTTCAATTATATAATTAGAATAGAATACAACAAAAACTTATTGAGAATGCATAGGTGGCCTCCATGAGTGGCGTGATAAGACATGGATCAATCAATTGACCCTCATGTTGTGATTCCAAAGCACTTGTCTCTTCAAGAGTATGTGGAAGGGATTGATCAACAATGGACTGCAAGCACATTACAATCATACATATGAGACTCACATATATAAATATTTGAAATTCATTGTACGTACTTACAATGAACTTTTGTCTAAGAGAGGGAGAGACATGTACCTAAGAGGTTGTGGGAGACTGAATACCTATGTATCCACTCACTGACTCTAAGAAATTAGAATTAAGAACATATGGATAATAAAGAAGTTTGGAATTCATAAACAACATCTAAATGCAACCTTCCATTATTAAATAATATATACCATGTGAAACAATATTTTAAACAAGTCCTGTCAAATCTCATAATTATTTTTTGACATACATCATCGTATCGACATACCTATTATTATACAACCAATCCCTTTCGATCATATCTTTTACTAACGGTCTCCATTAGTATCATGCTATGCATCTTATAAGAATTATCATACATTCAAGGAATGTTGTATGGGAATCGTTCATAACTAGAGGTTCGTACCAACGATTAGGTTGGTAAAGTGATACACACTTGCACCTAGTTTGTAATCTATGAAAACATATTCACCCTTATTTCTTTCATTGTTGTCCTTTGTCAATTATTCACCTTTAACAACTATTGAACCAATTGGGAAGTGGTTCTGTTCAACGCTAGTTATGGATATATTGAGGGTTTTCTTTCCCTCTATACAATGTGCCAACCAATAGTCTCCACCCCATTCAGTACTATCTTTCAAGGAAACCACTACATTTACATGCCCTGCAAAATATGAGAGTAGGTATGCAATCAATCTTTAAGATGAGACAAGGCCATTAATGTCCAACTAAATACCATGTAAATATGTCAAGTAAATTGTAAATCATACCAAGTTGTACAATATCTAAGGCATGATCAAAATATAGAGAAATAGATGATTGGTATGCATCCAACGAAGTTAACTCAACTATTGCACATTGATCAAATGGAAGTGATATGCAATCCCATGCATCAACCCAATTCATTGGTTCACACCCATCCCAGCCAAAGTCGCTACATTGGGGGAAAAAGAAATCAAGTTTTCTGGTCCATATTTTAAACATGGGGTTGTTGGTCCTACTCCACCCACCTCTAACCTCACCCCTCTTTATCTCCCCCAACCCCCTAACACTCCCTCACTCCCCACCTTCCTCTCTCTCTCTCTTAGTCTCTCTCTCTCTCTCTCTCTCTCTCACACACACACACACACACCTAGTATCCCCCCTACACCTGACCCCCTCTTCTCTCTTTCTCTCTCTAACCATTACTAATCCCATCTCTCACTCTCTGTCCCCCCTACACTTCCTCTAACCAATAATACACTCTCCTCCTCTCTCTCTATCTCTCTCTCCCCTACTCCTTCACCTACATCTAACCCCCACCTTTGTCTCTCTCCCCTAACCCCCTAACAACCTCCCCATCTCTCTCTCTTTCTCACACTTAGGTGAACACGTGAAGTTGGGTAACACTTCCGTGAGAATCGGCTGCCCAAACAACATAGCGGGCGTTATTCGGCCGCATAACTATATTTATTTGACCGAATAATGGAGTTATTTGGCCGAATAATTATAGTTATTCGGTTGAATAATGAATCCTTTATTTGGTCGAATAAACATTAACAGTAACCGTTTAATTTGACGAAATGGATTGCCAGCTGGTAATTTTTACTGGCGTTTCAATACATATTCGGTCGAATATGGCTGAACAATTATTCGGCCGAATAACTATTCGGCCGAATAATTGTTTGGCTGAATAATTTTTCACCATATAAGGTCAGCTGCGGCCTCATTTTCATTGTTTTTGCTTGCAGCGATTTTTCATCGTCCTGATCCTCCCGCCACCCGTCTCGCCACCCGATTGGTTGGTCGTTGCTTGTCATCCTCCTCCATGTCAGCCATCCGTCTGACGTGTACATCCGCCATCCTGTCACCCCTCTACCTGTCTGGTTTCTTCTCGGCGTGGAGGTCTGTTTGTGGAGGTTTGTTCGGCATGGAGGTCTATTTGTGGAGGTGTTTGTGGTCTTTTCGTGGTGTGGTCTTGCTGTGAGGCCCCTTGTCTGTCAGGTAAATATGTGTGTTTATTGTAATTAAAGCAAAATCATGTGTTCATTGTAAATGATTGTTATGTCTATTGTTCTGAATTTTGGTTATATAAATGCATAGATAAAAAATAAACTCTATTAAATGTTCATGCTGTTAAAATGAAAAATTATGTTTTTCTATAGCTGATAGCAATGTCGTGGTTAATATACTTCACTGTCCCTTTGTAGACGATTTAATTAGGATGTTATTTTTTACGTGGAAGAATAGTATAATATTTTAGAGTTTATCAGACTGCTTTAGTTGGGAATTAATTACATGAGATTGTACATGCAATTTATTTCTTTATCAACAACAATGAGCTCGCTGCTTATTCCTTTATTAATTAGAAAATTTTGATTTATTGTTGTTAGATCGACTTGAATTGTCACTGAATTGATCTCATAATTGTTTTTGACATTGATAGAGTTGTAAAGTGTTGTATGAATCTTAGTTGAATGAGATAAATGTTAAAGAGTAGCATTGATACTTTGGTATTTAATAAGAGTACAAGGCTGTCTTACTTTTTCTTGTCATTGACAGCTTTGTCATAGTTTCATTTGTAATATGGGAACAACTAGTCATAGATCCATTTTCAATTTGGTATACATTGAACTCTGTCCAAATGGACAGAGTTGAACAACTTATTTCTTTATGTTTTTTCGTTGGAAGGGGACATGATTTCGAAACCTTTTCATTTCACGTCTTTCTCGAGTCACAACTTCAGCTGTAGTGTAATAACTATATAGTTTTGTCCATAATCTCTACTACTTGCTTTAGTCCATACAACTACTAGCCGAAGTATAAGTCCCATGGCACTTTATGACTATCTTATTCCATGATGCATTGCATTAAGTTCCATTGCCATTTCATGCTTTTCCGAAACATAGAGAGAAAAGGTTAGATAGAGAAAGGCAAGTTTAAAGAAATAATTGCTTTATTTTCTTATGGGGATGGAGACCAAAACAACTAGAAGTGTAACGTAAAACCATAGGGATAGGCTGGACTAATGGGGGGGAATCCATAGGACTATGTAGTCAGTCCCTAGTCGCTCGCCTTAGTCCAAATTGAAATCTATATGTCCTTGCCATCTGATGTGATAAATCCATGAAATCACAATAGCTGATTGATAGCAGTCAGTATTGAAACTGAACATGAGTGCAAAAGAAGAAATAGAAGCTCTATCTATATTTAATAGTGATGCGCTCTCTAACAACTCTATAATGACTAGGTAGCTAGTAGCCAGCAGTAGTGTCTGTCTATAGAGTAGGTAAGTACTTGCACTTGCCTTAGACTACTTTTTTATACTTAGCAAAATGTAGTTCATGTAGAGTTCAACAACTCTTTCCCTGATAACTTTACTGTGCATTTTTTAAACTTTAATCTTAGTTCATAGGTATTATAAGGAAGACATTCGTTCATCAACTCTGTCCATGGATAGAGTTCATGAATGAATACTCTGTCCATGGACAGAGTCGATGAAATCTGTCCACATGGAGTGATGAACATAACTCTGTCCATGTGGACAGTGTTGAGGAACTCTGTCCATGCAGAGTTCATCAAATCTGACTCTGATCAGTTTACTTAGCATAAGGGTTTTTTATGATTTTATGGAATAATGAAATTTTTTGTAGTTGACATAAAGAAATGTAGCTTTAATTTCATATTTGATGATATTGTTTCCATTAATTTTAAAAATATAAAATACATCAAAAACACAAAGATTGCTACGTTAATTTCTCATACATCCAACAATAGTGTAGCTATTTTCATTTTAAGAACTATTAGATAATATTAGGGACATCTAGGTCTTTATTAAAAACGTAGTTTTAAAAAACTAAAACACATAAAAAACACAGAGATTGCTACATTAATTTCTCATACATCTAACAATAGTGTAGCTATTTTCATTTTAAGAACTATTAGATAATATGAGGGACATCTAGGTAATAAAAACTTAGTTTTGATAGTAGCTAGTTCTCTGAAGTTGAGGAATTAACATGCATAATTTGAATATGTTAAGAGTTGATATATTAGATAATCTTGAGGACATATAGGTCTTTATTAAAAACTTAGTTTTTTAGTGGCTAGGTCTTTGAAGATGATTGAATTAACATGTAGAATTTGAATATGATATGAGTTGATTTGTGTAATCTTGCAAATATCATATCAAATGGAAACATATAATAAATTAGCTTTAATCATTTAAAGAACTATTAGATAATATTAGGGATATCTAGGTCCTTATTGAAATCTTAGTTTTTATAGTAGCTAGGTCTTTGAAGTTGATTAATTAACATGTAGAAATTGATATTTGTGTAAACTTGTAGATATCATATCCAATGGAAAGAGAGCAGCCTTTGAGACAGAAGCGTAGGAGGTCATCACATTCTTTGGGAGTTGGTGTCCGAAATGAAAATTGAAGATTATCGACTTCACCTCGGGATTCAAGCTTATTGTATAGTTCACATTCATCTGATCATCGACATGGAGATAGTGGTAGAGATGATTCCCCCTTATCATCTATGGGTGAACGTGGATCTCGACCTTCTATGCGGGAGACAAGTGTGGAAGCAGAGCAAGGTTTGCAAGAGGTTTGTCATCCTACACAGGGTGGCGAAGGTCAAGCAAGGACACAATATGTCCAGCTAGCTAAGGGTTGTACACCCATTGCGACCTATCCATCTGATTTACCGGAGGAGATTCCATGGGAAAGTGGTCTTCAACAAACGACCCTTGAAAGTTGTAGGGTTCACTATGACAAGCTGCAAAAAATCTTTTTAGTTTGGATCTCGCTCTAGAGAACAAACAAAGTATAGAGATGGTTTTGCAATCATTACAAAAATTCATTGAGGTATATGAGGATCTTGGACCAACAACAGATGGTTTTGTTGCCTTGATGCGAAGAAGAAATGCACAAGTGATGGGTCCAGACAAGTGGGCTGTTGTGAAGGAGAGGGTGACTAGAGAACATACCAACTCAATGTTCAACTTCAAAGAGGGCCTAAAGCGGAAAGCATTGAAAGTGCAATATTTTAAGCACCCTGAACTTGCACATTTTTTATATGATCGGTTCCTTGCAGCCTATGGTCGGTTGCCATCGAACGATGAGGTTCCTAATTATTTTGCTAGGTTTTTTTATGCTGAATTTTTTTTAGGATTGAAGTCAGACTATACTGATATTCATTCCTAGTTTTATGGAGTTGGAAAGGGGAGGATATGCAATCAAAAAGGTGCCCTTAGAGATCCCAGTACTCTTTGACCTCCACCTCCGATATCTCGTCCATCTAGGCTTGTGACTTACAAATCAGAGATGGAGCCCACATCACAAGTTGGGACAACTGCAAGGCATAATGTTGTCGAAGGTTTGACTTCGGCATTTGTAGGAGTTGATGTTGGATTGAGTCGAGAGAGGGCTCGAGCCACTATTCAGCAAGATTTTGTTTACAAAACAAATGATGAGTTAAATTGTATGGGCATTGAAGATCTAAAGGCCTATGCCAAGCTTTGTCGTAATATAGCTTCGGATAGAATATCTAATGACACATCAAGTATAGGAGAGGTTTGTGTACTTTAAATCTATTAATTTTATTTATTTATTTTGAATTAAAATTTTTGTTACATTATATCTATGTATGATAAATTATTTTTTGATGTATACTAATAAATACGTTACGTAAATGTTTATTGTTTTCAGTTTTCTCGATTGTTAAATGAACATAATTTTAGAGTCTCCACTAGTCAAAATGCTAGAAATGTAAAAGAGCATTTTGGAAAGGTATATTTAAAATTTACACATTTATATTTATGTTTGAAAGATATTTTTTTTTTGTTTTTAAATTTAACTATGTATCTTATTGTTAATTTGACTTATCTATGCAGGTTTCATTAGATTCGAACTTTTTAGATGATTTTCCATCTATTATGAGCTAATTTTTTTTGTTTTGTTTTGTTTTGGTTTGTTAATTGCTAAGCTTAATATTTTTTGCTTTTACTATGATCTATTTATTAACAAAATTTAAATTTTAAGGGAAGCGAACATATTGAAATTGGAGGTGAAGATATAGGTTCTTTGATGGATGTGGATATTGGCACCAAGGTAATTTTGTTTATAATTGAATTGTTCTCTGATATATATGTTTAAATAGTTTAAATAATGTTTGACATTTGTAAATTGCTTTTATATATGTTGAAGCTTGGGTCTCTTCGATCTTTTCGAGGCAAAGGAAAGACTCCATTGGACGATAGTGTTGGAATTGTAAGTTTAATATTTTTTTTTTTGAATTTAGTTTAAAATAGTTTAAATAATTTGTAAGATTTATAAATTGTTTTTATATATGTTGTAGCTTGGGTCTACTCCACCTTTTAGAGGCAAAGAGAAGACTTCGTTGGATGATAGAGAATTGGAGGTAATTTTGTTAATAATTGAATTGTTCTTCGATATATTAGTTTAATGTTTTAATGTTTTGATTTTGGTTTAAAATTCTTTAAATAATTTATGATATTCATAATCTGTTTTTATACATGTTGCAGATTGTTACGAGTCCAAGGGAAGACCCTAGTCAAGGATAGTTGTGGACTTCCATTTAGAGAATTATTTATATTGTTCTTTTTATGTAGATATATATATTGTAGTTGATTTGGACATCGAGGAGATTAATTTTTGGATTATATACATGTACATTGAACTCACATGTACATAATTTTTGGATTATATACATGTACATGATTGTTTTTTTGGATTGTATACATGTACATTGAAATCACATGTTCATGATTGTTTTTTTGGATTATATAAATGTGCATTGACTATAGATATTGTTTTTTGGATTATATACATGTATATGTAAAGGTTAGGAATGTTAGGAAGTTTTGATAGATCAAAATATATGAATGTATGTAAATTATTAAATTTATGTATGTTTGTTGTTGAGAAGTTGAGAGTGATAGAAATGCTATGAAGTTTTGATAGGTGCAATCTAATGTTAAGAATGAATATATGGGGAATGTTAATGTTAAGAATGAATATATGGGGAATGTTAATGTTAGGAGTGAATGTGAGAATGTTAGGAGTGAATGTTTTGATAGGTGCAATGTTAGGAGTGAATGTGGGAATGGGGGAATGTTAGGAGTGAATGTTTTGATAGGTTCAATCTAATGTTAAGAATGAATATAGGGGGAATGAATATGAGAATGTTAATGTTAGAAATGTTAGGAAGTTTTGATAGGTGCAAATATATGAATGTTTGGAATGAATGTTATGAAATGTTAGGAATGTTATGAAGTTTTGATAGGTGTAAATATATGAATGCTAGGAAGGTGTAAAATATTTTTAGTGTTGAGAAGTTGAGAATGTTAGGAATGTTAGGAAGTTTTAGGTGTAAATATATGAATGAATGTTAAGAAAGGTTATGAATGTTAGGAAGTTTTGATAGGTGCAAATATATGAATGTATGAATGAATGTAATAATGAATATATGGGGAATGTTAATGTTAAGAATGAATATATGTGAATGGGGAATGTTAATGTTAACAATGAATATATGGGGAATGTTAATGTTAGGAGTGAATGTGGGAATGGGGGAATGTTAGGAGTGAATGTTTTGATAGGTGCGATGTTAGGAGTGAATGTGGGAATGGAGGAATATTAGGATTGAATGTTTTGATAGGTGCAATGTTAGAAGCACGTTAGGAGTGAATGTGGGAATGGGGGAATGTTAGGAGTGAATGTTTTGATAGGTGCAATGTTAGGAGTGAATGTTTTGATAGGTGCAATATTAGGAGTGAATGTTTTGATAGGTGTAATGTTAGGAGTGAATGTGGAAATAGGAGACTGTTAGGAATGAATGCTTTGATAGGTGCAATCTAATGTTAAGAATGAATATATGGGGAATGAATATGGAAATGTTAATGTTAGGAATGTTAGAAATTTTTAATAGGTGCAAATATATGAATGTTTGGAATGAATGTTAGGAAATGTTAGATGCAAATATATGAATGAATGTTAAGAAAGGTTAGGAATGTTAGGAAGTTTTGATAGGTGCAAATATATGAATGTATAAATAAATGTAAGAATGAATAAATGGGGAATGTTAATGTTAAGAATGAATATATGGGTAATTCCAATGTTAGGAGTGAATGTGGGAATGGGGGGATGTTAAAAGAGAATGTTTTGATAGATACAATGTCAGGAGTGAATGTTAGCAGTGAATGTGGGAATGTTAGGAGTGAATGTTTTGATAGGTGCAAATGTATGAATGAATGTTAGGTAGTTTTAATAGGTGCAAATATATGAATGAATGTTAGGAAATGTTCGGAATGTTAGGAATTTTTGATAGGTGCAAATATATGAATGTTAGGAAAGGTTAGGAATGTTAGGAAGTTTTTATAGGTGCAAAATATATGAAAGTATGTAATATTAAGTTTATGTATGATTGTAGATGTAAAATATTTTTAGTGTTGAGAAGTTGAGAATGTTAGAAATGTTAGAAAGTTTTGATAGAAATATTTTTTATTACTAAGGTAAAATTAACAACTTGATTTTGAATTCTAATATTTTTTATACTAAGGTAACATTAGCAATTTAATTATTATATTTATTTTATGTTCGTTACAAGAAAAGAAAATGAGTACTACAAATTTGCAGTAGTGAGGAAACTACAAATAGCATTCCTATATAACCCCTAGGATTTAAAGAAAGGTGATGAAATGAATACAGAAAAACAAAAAGAAAGACGCGTAGAGTTACAGGGAGAATTCAAAAAGTTAAGGCCCCCCATGTTTAATGGAGAATTTGAGGAAGCAATCGAATCTTGGTTGTTAAATCTGCTCTGTGGTGGAAGGAGGATAAAAGTGTCAGTAACATACGTAGTAAAGAGTTGAGTTGGAAACTTTTTAAAAAACTATTGAAAAAATGTATATGTCAGAACGATATTATGATGAGAAAGCCCAATAATTCAATGATTTGAGACTAGGATTGTTAACCATGGAAGAATTTGTAACTGAGTTTATAAATTTACAACGCTATGTATCATACCTAAGAGTTGAAAAAGCTAAGGTATACAGTTTTATCAGTTGTTTACCTCTAGTGTATATGGAAAAGATTGTGTTTGAAATTACTAAACAATGGATGAAGCAATTAGAAAGGCTTAGTTGTGCTACCATTTGTTTAAACAAATATCCAAATTGAGTAGAAGTTGGAAAAATAAAAAAATTGAAAAGATCGATCAACGTAGGAAATGATTTAAACCCTCACCTTTTGGAAAAGGAACAAGAGGTCATACTGATAAAAATTACAACATGTGAGGTTCAACCAATAGTAATGGGGTAAAGAGTATCGAAAATTCTAGTGGAGGATGGAATAGTAACCCGTAAGCATGTTGCATGAAGCTTCTACTATGAATGACATAGCCAGGAATATCCCTATAGTTAATGTTTCTTTGGAATATTGGCAGGCGGACCATCAATCCACCATGTTGGAAGTAGAAGGTAAAGTTTTGAACATACATGTTTCTATACTTATCGATTCAGGATCTAGTTTAAGTTACATTGCACCAAAAGTAGTTGAAAAGTGTAAACTTAGTAAGGAAAAACAAAAAAATGCATGGTTGGTATAGTTGGCAACAAAGGTAAAAATGAAAGTTACGGAGATAGTTAAAGATTTGTTATTAGGTTTTAATGACTTGGATACCTCAATTAATTTAAATATACTTCCTCTAGGATCCTATGACATTTTGATAGGTATGGATTGGCTAGAATCTCATAAAGCTGTAATCGACTATTTGCATAAATTTTTTAGTAGTGTGGATGAAGAGGATAAGTATCATACAATGAAAAAAATTTATAGACCTTTATCTACACGACAAATTTTAGCACTACAACGTAAAAAGTGTATTAGGAAAGGGTGTCAACTTTATGGCATCAAAATTAAAGAATTTGAGCCCGAAAAAATAAAAAATGGAATTGGAACAATTTTCTATTTTAAAGGAATTTGAAGTTGTATTTTGTGTTAAGATATCGGTATTACAACCTAAACGATATTTAGATTTTACCATAGATATAATGTCGTTTTCAACACTAGTATCATGAGCTCCATATCATATGAGTATCCCAGAATTAACGAAATGAAGAATACAATTACAACAGTTACTACACAAAGGATATATTCAGCCTAGTGTATCTCCTTGAAGAGCATCTGTTTTGTTCGTGGGTGTGCTAGTAATATGATAAATTGTAATGTATTATTATTTTTTACTGTCGTGCATGGATAAATTATAGTTGATGAATAGATAACCAACCATTGATGGAAGATAACTAGAAGAATGCGAGCTAAAAAAATTTCTGGCTGACGAAATGTTTTTTGCGTTTGCGTTATAAGTAACGGTTCTGTAATGAAAAACATTGTTCAGCCAAATAATTGTTCGGCTGAATAACCTTTGAGAACTGAAACCTGCACAATTTCCATGTTTCTCCTTTTTCAGAAGGTAAAATGGATTTCTTACACTACAAATTGACTATCGGACTTGATACCATTAGTTTCGTCATTGAATCTACTTTCTATAGGTATAGATTTTGTTGTGTATAGGTGAGATCTGATATTTTTATTTATTTTTGTTTCTTAACATGTGTCGAGTTTCATTTCATTTCTTTCAACATGCGGTGAAATGAAAAATACATAACTTTAAAAATACACCACCTAAAAAATTGAAACAAATATGGTGCGGTTAATTGGAGTGTCTACTTCAAAAGGGTATTCGTATATTTTTAAATTTTATAGTCAATTGAGAGAAAAGTGGCGCAACCAAACACATATTGAAAATCGACAAGGTTTCCCCATTGATCGAATTCAAAAAGATATTATAATTAGTATATACATCCGTTGGTTACAAACTTATAGTCATCACAATAATATATTGTGTGTAGATTGTCGTAACTTATTTTGTTTTTGCAAAACACAAGTTTAACAATGATTTTAGGGGCGCAACCAAACATGTCTATTTTTTAGTCCTTTCATTTTATAAGGACACACTGTCAAACATTTTCGGAAATGACATATCAAATCTCAATAAAAAAAATTGAAAAAATTATGAATAGAAATCTAACATAATTCTCTAAAAGTTTTGTTTTTACTTCAAAGTGAAATTCTAAACGAAAATATCACTTTCGTTTGCCCAAAGTTGAAAAACATGAGAAAATCAAATTTATTTTCTCATAAGACCCCCCAAAATAGACACCCATCTTCATGGATTTACCCACTCTCAAAACCTTTAACCACCCTCCTACTCTCCCTATCCAGAACCACCACCTCCCCCCCCCTCTCTCTTTCATACTCCACCTACCCCTAAACCCCTCTCTCTTTGTCTCTCATAATATTGCTTTGCATACCTCTTACTACACTAAACCTCCTAATCTCTCTCTCTTTCTCTCTCTCTCTCTCTCTCTCTCTCTCTCTCTTCCCCACCCTATACCCACCTTCTCTCTAACTTCCCTAATCCTCCCTAAACCCATACCCCTCACCCCAACCCTCGTCTACACCTCCCCGCAATAGGAACTCTATCTCTTTCTGCCCCCCAACCCCCCTCCTCCTCCTATCCCTAATAACCCACACCCTTTTCACCTCATATCTCTCTCACTTAGTGATTCACCCCTCTACTCCTCAGCTTAATCATAACCCCCACCCATCTCTCTCACTCCAACCCGTTAACACTCCCCCCTACTCTCTCTCCCTCTCTCTCTTACTTTTGCACTCCTCCTCGTACAACTAACCCATCTCCTCTCTCTCTCTCTCTCATATCCATAACTCTTACTAACTCCCTCTCTCACTCTGTCACCCCCTAATCCTCCCCATACCTTTAAGCCCCCTCCTCATCTTTGTCTCTCTTTCCCATAACCCTTAATAACCCCATATCTCACTCTTTCTCTCCCTTACTCCTCCACTTACACCTTACCCCTACCCCTTTATCTTTCCCCCAAAACCCTTGCATCTCTCTCTCCCTCTCCCACCCTCTCTATCTCACTTTCATTATCCCTAAATCAACCTCTCTCTCCCTAAACCCCCTACTCTCCCTACCCAGAACCACACCTTCCTCCCCTCTCTTTCTCTCTCCTACTTCCCCTTATCCTAGCCCCCATCTCTCTCTATCTCTCCTACTCCCCCTAGCCCTACCCCTCTCACTCTATGCCTCTCCTAATCAGTCTCCCCCTACCACTTACCACCCCCATCTCTCTCTCTACTTCAACCCCATACACCTTCTTGAAGCTAACTACCCTAATCCTCCCTAAACCCCTACCCTCCAACCCTGATCTTTATGTATTTTTCTCTTAACCCTGCTTCTCCCCCTTAACCCTAAGGTAAATTTGATTTTTACCAAAACATACACGTGTTTTGTAGAACTAAAACGCTTACCCGTTTTGGTTTTCATGGAACCCACATAGGCAGGAAAGGAAATTTTTGAATTTAAAAAAAACATGCTCACGTTTCTTAGCACAAAGAATGAGCCTTGTCACCTGTCTCGGTGTCATCACTCTTCCTATATGTCTACTTCATACCTCGCTTCATTTTAAGCAAACCTATGGTATGGAATATAGTAAACCATAGCTAATTAGGCACTCACCATTTTTCTCAATATGATTGTGTTTTACCCCTCATTACCATATGTTGCACAAAATATTTTTTTATTAAATTTTAGATCGAGATAGTATTTTTTCTGCAAATTCCAAATACGCAATTTAAAAAAATTTTTTTTTTCTATATTTTTCTTTTTTTTCTTGTGCCATCACTCAACTAAAAAATATATATTGTTAATGTTTCATCCATAACTCTTCTATTTTTCAACCATTTTGAATTTTTTTTATGTGGTGCACTAAAGGACATTGGCCTCTACATGCTATAAAAAACCCCTTTTGAAAATATTGCATTAAGACCTTTCAAGGCTATACCCACATTGAAAAATAGCGGTGCACTAGTACTAGTTGTTCTCCATCTCTCTACCATTTTTCGTAAGTTGATTCCATCATCTAGGAAACTCAAAGGATGCACCCACAAAAACATATACCTTATAATTTGTTCCAAATTTTTTAAAAAAATGCTTGTTAAAAAAGATCAAACTTTAGATTGTTAAGAATGTTTTTAGTAAAAACATTTCTATATTCAGAAATTTCATTCAATTTCCTACATTTTAGATTTTTTACTCATCACAAGATTCATTGTATATATGTCTCAAAATATCCATGTAAGTTGAGGGATGCTTGTTTTTTTTAGTTTTCTATCACATCTAACGTGTCAAAAGAGACCCTCTAAACTGCTCATCCTACAATATATCTAGGTGGACATGCTAAACATATTCTTGTGTATTTTTTAAGAATTAATTGATGAAGTGTCTCACTTGTACCCGATGGCACAAAATTATCTCAACATAAGTTATGTTTGTAAGTAGGGATTGAAACATATTTGAAATGAAAATTTAGAGTTAGATATTGACCTGAGATGTCTCCAATTGTATATGTTTGCTTTCTTTCCCAGGGCCTATTTCATAGATGGACCTGTATTTGAATATTTTCATGTCTATATCCATATTCCCAAATTTTTTGTCACCACTTTCATGAATGCACTGGTCCAATAATTCCATACCACTACAATTGGAGCTCATCCCATCTAAATAAGCCTTTGCATAGTAAGCTATCCCCTCCATCCTATTACACACGATGCTATGGATGGATTCTCTTGAGGAACATGGTGGTATTGACAAAATCAATCCCACACATGGTTAGTATGCAACACATGACACATGTACAAAAATGTGTCATATTAATATTGATATTCTACATGATATATACAACAACAAGTGTTACAAAGAGTATTTATTCTAACATACAAGGGCTTGTATTTTACAAAAGATATTTGTACCAAGTTCAAAACTGTATGCTCATTCTTGAATTTTTCATATATTTTCATTTTTGTTATGTCAAGAAGATGTTTAATATGTGGTTCAAATACTTTGAATCCATTCTAAGTCTTAGTACATCATTTCAGTTTGAAGAAGGTTTGGCGTTATCGTGCCAAAAAATATTCACTAATCCCTTTATTGCATTAATTAAATTCATGTCGAAACATGGAAACCTACTAATGAAGGCCCAAAAATACATTTGGATGGTTTCAATATGTTCTCTTATAATAGAAAACCTACAGTACATAGTGTTTTTCCATTCAAATTTGCAAGTTTGGATGTGGGATTAAGATAACCAATGAACCTAGTGTTCTTGTTTATGATTGCTTGTGACAACACACAATAAGCTACATTCAATCCTTCGAGAAAGTTTTATTACCAATTGTGCTAAAGGAATATACTAATATTTTAACAACTTGAGAACTTGGTTCATAACTGTTTATCATCTTTATCTTTAACTTTCTTCTAACAACAATCATACACTTGGATTTTAACAATGACACAAATAATCTACATTTAACTCCATCACATTTAGAATCAAAATATTTAACAAGTATTTGTTGAGTTTGATATGCAATACTCCGTTTAGATAACGTACCTTCAGGTGAACTAACAAGTCTTTCATAAATCTGTATACGTTTCAGAGTTCTTCGGTGTGTACTTGCTAATGGAGGTAGGGATGTTGAAATTGGATATCCTCTTGGAAAGTCTCAATAACACTTTCTTCTTTGACAATACACTCTACATGCAATGCCTCTCTAACTTCATCACTTGTATAACCATAAGAGACCAAATTGGCAACTGTTTGATGTTGAATTGATGTGGGGATAGAAACTTCTCCTAATGAGCACCTATTTTTTACTTCTTGATTGGCTCCATGGGGTGCTTGTAGGCTCAATTGTTGTGGACATTGAGGGTCCCTCTACTGAATGCTTTTATTTTTCTTGTCATGGATTGGTAGGAAGAACCGTGCCATCATCTATAATTGGAGTTGAATGAGTGTCCATAGAATTGATCTGGTTGATCATGTCTAATATTTTCTCCTCTCTATTTTCTTCAATAATTTATTGAGGTTTCTTCTTCATTGTTGATTTTCTTGTTTGATTGCATAAATTACCAATCACCACAATGATCAACTAGATGAAATTTTTCTTTGGTGTTCCTCAATTGTAATAAAATAAATGGTGGATATGGCCTATGATTATTCAATTGGACATGGTCTATGGTGCTCTTCTATTGGAGATTCTTCAACCTTGGCTCATTTCTTTGGTGCTCCTAAATTCTAAGCAAGTGAATGATGGAGATGGCATGTGGTGCTCTTCAATTGGATATATTCTATGGTTCTCTTCAATTGGATATGGTCTATGGTGATATTCCATTGGAGATGGTCTATGATGCTCTTCTATTGAATATTCTTCACCGTTTCCCAATGAATTTGGTTCTCCTCAATTCTATGCAATTAAATGAAAAGGATGGTATATGGGGCTCATCAATTGGAAATGGTATATGGTGTTCTTCAATTGGATATGGTCTATGGTTATATTCAATTGGGTATGGTATATGGTCATCTTCTATTGGATATTCTTCAACCTTGCACAATGACTTCAAGATGCTCCTTAATTCTTAGAAAATGAATGATGGAGAATGCCAAATGTGATGATCAAATTGAGTGTTTTTTCCTGCCTTCCCAAACAAGGTGTGAATTCAACTTTAGTATGTTGTTCAACCTATTAGAGTTCTCATTGGATATGCATAATTGTTTTTTATATCAGAACACAAAATGTGCATGTTTTGTAACAATAAGGATGGTAGTTACACGACTATTGCACAGTTCTAGTGGAAGTTACATGGTTATTGTACAATTTTAGTGGATCAAAATGCACACACATTTTTACTCAACAAAGCGCATATATGTTATGTTTAAGATGATTCAACCCATATAACACCCACATTCTCTCCATCCCCCAACCCCCTAACACCGTCCCCCCTCTCACACACCCTCCTCCCTCCTACACCTAATCACCCCCCCATCCCTCTCTCTCTCACCCCCAACCCACTTACACCCCCCTCTCTC
>LPNX010857864.1:249073-261573 GCA_001517045.1 Pseudotsuga menziesii
CTCTCTCTCCCCAAACTCCTAACACCCCTACCACCCCACCATCTACACCTAACCCCCACCCATCTCTCTCTCTCTCTCCTCCACCTACACCTAACTCCTAACATCCCATTTCTCTGCTAGTTCTCTCTCTCTCTCTCTCTCTCTCTCACACACACACACACACACACACACACATCCCTATGCATCCTCCTACCACTAATCCTTTCCTCAATCACTTAACCCCTAACACCCCACCTAGCCCCTCTAGGTGTCTATATCTCCTCTTGGATTTTGGTCCACCGTACTTGGCTTGTATTGTTACAATTTCAAATCCAAAACAAATTCTTTAGTGAAATTCATACCAGTTAGAAAATATCAGGGATTACCTATCCACATTGCAAGCAGTGTGAAAGGATTAACACTAAAAGGGTCGCCATTATATGTATTGGAACATAAATGGCATCATAATTTGAGACTAACCTTGCATTGAAATTATAAATACATCTCACTGTACATTTGATAATATGTAATTATTGAGTTGTCCATAATGTTTTCTCTAGTGAACAAATTGCAATGCAATAAAAAATTTATATGGTAAGATCTAATTTCAAAAATTTATCTATTGAAACATAAACTTAAAACCTAAAACTAGAAACAACTTAAGTTCAACATAGACAATGAGGTGATACTATTAATATGAAAATGTAACATGAACCACCTCACTTATCTACACATTGATCTCACTTATAACATGAACAAGCCCACTTATCTACATCTCACTTATAACATGAACAAGCCCACTTATCTACATAGATCTCACTTATATAACATAAGGGTGTGTGCAAGAAGTTGATGGACCTTTTAGATGCAATGGTGGAGTGAAGTCAATCACTCTTGATCCAAAAAAAATAAATCATCCCAAGCAACACCGAACCTGCCAAGCCTAGTCCAAAGGATGGCAATAGGCATGCCAACTAGGATAGTAATACAAATCGCGCCTTCGTTTTAGTGAAGAGAATCACGTGCGCGATTTCCTTCACTAAAACGGAGGCGCGATTTCGAAAGCCTGTTTTTTTATTATAAATTGGCCGAGGCCATATTTTTCTCATAACCGTGTGGCTATTGGACGAACGAGGACCAACTCTCGACTATGCAAATGCGATTTTGGGTGTGCTTGATCCCTCTATATCCACCTTTGGATAAACCTCCCCTTTGGAGGTATTTTCCTCATTTCTTTTTATGTTTTTTTCATTTTCTTCATCAATTTATTTGCCTAGATTGAAAAATTAAACCATATTAAATTAAATAATGGCCAATTGAAACAAAAACCCAAAGGAATTGGCCAATGGAAACAAGAACCCCAATGTAATTGGCCAATTGAAACCAATTCCTCAATTTAATGATAAAAATGAAATAATTTTGATTATTTAACAAAATTCCCATGCCCAATGGAAACCAAAACCCCAATTAACTCAAAAAACAAATGAATATATTGGGATTTTTTCCTTGACATGTTTTATTTTTTTTTGACATTTTGTACACTCTAATGTTGAGTCTTTAAGTTGTGTATTTTATATAGTTGGTTGTGATATGATCCAAACCATCCCATTGTATCTATGATAACAATTATTGATGTAGGAATTGACAAGTGGCCTCATCTAAAGGAATTACCCTGCCTTCCTCATAGAAATATAGTCACCCTCATTAACAATAGCTACCATAGCCATTGAATATCACCCTCATCAAAATGATAATAATCTTCATTATTAATAAATGGCTTAGAAATTGATTACCAACTTCATTCAACAATAGCCGCTCTCATTAACAATAAATAGCTTATGAATAGACTAACACTCTAACAACGTGATCCATAACTAGAATAGAGACTAACTACTAGTCTCATCCATATTACAATTCCCCTCATTAACAATAATTAAAACATGAAATAACTACCAATCTCATTAATTATCCCTAACTACAGCCCTTTTCATTTAAATATTAGTTTCCCAATTCAATTAACTAAAATTATTATTGAACAATAACCTCCTTTAATTAAAGATAGTAAGACTAACATCCTAATCCAAATGATATTCTCTCTAATGGTATCTATATTAAGAATAAGTGTCATTCTCATCGTAATAAAGTTCATTAAATCACTATTTCCATATGCATATTCACAAGGATCCTTGTGAATCCATACCAAAATCCACAAATAAACGCCTTATAATTTTGATGAAACTTCTCGAAGTTGCTCTTCCAAGAACATCAATAAACACCTTATAGTTTTGATGAAACTTCCCAATCCAAGTGTCAAAATAAGGTATAGTTCAACTTCCCATGCTTTTAACAAATATTTCGTCTTGAACAAAGGGTACTTTTTGGTTAAGGTCAAGACAACAAAGTTCAACAATAGACTCTATGAATGTGAAGATACATAGGTAGGTTGATGTATTTGATTAAACATGCCAATCACATACTAGATCATACATGATATTTAATCCAGTGGAACCCTTGCAACCATAAAATCCATAAAGTTCTACTAAATAGCTTTTGGAGTCCAAAAAACATCACACTACAACAAATAATTACATATCTAACAAAATCGTTGCCTATACTGGTATTTTATTCATCAACAACACATTATGCCACCTATTCTTTACTGTAAAATTCAAGATCAATCTTTAAATTTACATGATATAGTTAGTTTATATGTCAATAGTTATACAGTTTTCAATTCTTAGATATGTCATTATATCATGTGTTTATATTTCTAATGATATTTTATTTGTATTTATGATTGCAGTGGCTACTATGGATCGTAACAATGCGGAGATACTGAGTTTCATTGGCCATTTGAGAGAGATTGGTTCAGCTTGGAGGGGTGGAGATGAGCTCCGCCACTCCCTGTCAGATTCATTGTTATCTATTGTTGATACGATCGTAAGATCGAATGATGCGTTGTATAGCATCGCATCTTACAGGGAGAGAAAAAGGCAACAATATGCTGATGGGTTGAGTTACAATGAGGTAAAAAAGCTGAAAATAACAAAACAAGCCATCTATTCATTGTTTAGACTGCCTGGGACGGATAACATCTCGGAGATCAGCAGGCCACATATTTCTATTGAGTGGTGCACTTTTCCACCCATCAGAGACAAATGGATGGATAGGTGGTACATTGTTTTTGACATTCCCCCTCACAACAATAGGGAAGTACCGATGTACTTCCTACGAAAATTGTATGCAGAGTTTGTGATGGGGAAACATGTCAACTATTTTGACATGTTGGGCTTCCAGGGAGTTAGTAGGGGAATGCCCCAACATCGACCCCATGCTAGGCATAGAGATGCCAATCCACAGATACTTGCACCTCATGTCCAGCTACTGAGGGCAGACATCCCTCCTGCACATGACATGGTTGCCCAGACACAGGATGCATTTTTTACTCTAGCTGAGATGGTCTCTTGACACACGACCACTATTGACCAGAGAGTGCCCTCTTCCTCTGCTGGTGTACAACCACCAGCTTCTGGTGGTGGAGGGACATCTGTTGGTGGGGATAGACCGACATCCCATCTGCCTTAGAGCGAGCCGCACGTCTGCACATCGTGTGGGGGACCCTGTTATGGTCCTGGACCAAGACATGGTATCGGTACGATCACTGGTGGTCAGGTAAGGACTTTGTTTTAAAACTCTATTATTGAACTCAATTTTTAATTGTTCCATACTATATCTAACATATTAAAAGATTCGTAATATATATGCAATATTTACTCTTGCAGGAGATTGATGCCTCTCACGGGGGTGGTACTGCACCCGGTGTGGTTGTACCCAAGACCCAGAGAACCACAATTGAGGTAATATTTAAACACTTTTCATTTTGTTAATACATGTATAATTTTGTTAATGCATGTGTTAGTGTTGATTAAGTTATCAAAATGTCTAATATTTACAATTTTTGAAGTTGCAGGAACCCCACTTAGAATGTGATGTTGAAGACATTGATATCAACGACATAGTCCAAGGTGGAATTTACGACTACTTGAAGAATGTAAGTACATGGGTTATGATTGAATCTTGTTCAAATTATTTAAATTTCTTATTGTACACTCCTTTATAGATCGCTAATGTAAATATAATTTTTAAACTTGCAGATGCTAGAGGCATCTAAAGAGGGGCAAGAAATTGATGGAAGTGGTCACTCCCATGATGGAGATATGTCCCAGGAAGGGGTAAGTATATTACAACATGTTATTTTTTCAGTACATATTATTCCATCCATTCAAATCCATGTCTAACTATGGTAACACTTTATGAATGCAGACGTCATCGCAGATCCCTACACCGCCTCTTTGGTATGGATCTCCCTGTAGTCCAAACATAGATAAGGGGGTTGTTTACACCAGAAGAGGTCCCTCTTCCTTGAACAGAGCAGGTGTGCATGAGGATCAACCTACTCATCCCACGGTAATGTACACACTTCCAATGGCGTTGTTGGTTAGCTATGTATTCACTTCACAAGTGGTTTTTCTTAATGTTATTTTCGCATGTTTATAGCATCGGGATGTAGAGTCATCCGTGCCAGACCTTAGGGGGATTGTTGATGCCGCTATCAATGCCACATCTACAATAGGGATAAGTCACACTGAGGTACATCTACTTGAATATTTGTAATTGTACATTTCATTTGTATTGTTTCTGGACATGCACGATGTCTAACTATTTAATCATTTGGTGAATGTAGCCACAGCCTGGTCCATTAGTGCACGCAACTGAGGTTGATGTTCAACCTACGGCTCCTCTTAATACTGGAGCGCACTGGCCTCATCCCCTAGAACTAGTTTTTTCGGTGAGATGTTCATTTTTTATATAATTGATTAGTACTTTCTCATTCATGTACATGTTGATAATTCTCGAGATAATTGACATATTTTTTTTATTCGAAGAGAAGCATGGCAATGAGGCTCGCTGCAAGGTCGAGTACAACAAAGGCACCTACACCCTCAACACCACATGCACCTATACCCCCGACGGATGCAGTGAGTCTTTGTTTTATTTACAATTGAGTCATAATTTAAATTTTCAAACTTTGTTATTGATGGACAGTACTAGTTCAGTTACCTAATTAAGAAATATTGTCATTGATTTGCAGTCGCTAGAGATGCACAGTGGTCGTAGACAGAGCCAAAGAGCATCAGGGTCCGGGAAAAACAAGAGAAATTTAGAATTTTGATGTGTTAGTCCAAGACAAATATGTATTTTTATGTACAGTCCGGAGTTAGAGTATAGGGGCGCGGTCTAGGACATATGTACTTTTGTTTGCACATGTACATCAAATATGTTTTTGATACATGTACATTGACAGGCCATAGATCTAGGCCTTATATTTTTGTATTATAACTTTAATGGTATAAAAAATATTTCATATCAAGGCTCTTGAGATATTCATGGTTCAGTCTTTTAAGTGTGATTATACATGTGTGGTGAAGAATGTTTCTATGTGTAATGTTCCCAATTTTTTTTATAGATTTTATGATTGTATGGAGATATCAGTTATAAATTTGAGAACAATGCACAATTACAATAAATTACGTAATGACAAAAATGTACATTTTAATTGTTTTTTACCACGATCCAATTGCATATACAATGTTATATTAACAATGTCAAATTGTATTAAAAAAGATGGAACATAGGTCTAATACACATTTAATCACCCAGCACAGCTAAGCAACTTATCCAACTTGGTGGAATACAAAAGCACCTTACCCACATAACAACCTAACAAACGTTTAAAGGATGCATGAAGTTGACACACTTAAATGATGCACCAGTGTGGTCTACATAAATAAAATTATTTTTTGGCATGATGTCTTTCATCTAACGAGTACATGGGATACACATCAAACCTAAAAGTATTCGAGTATTATAAGGTTGATTCAAAATAACGGTTATGACTATATCCTCCACATTATGTGTGTCCTACACATTTTTTTATCATTTTGTTAATGTACATGGAATTTGAGGAATGGCCTCGAGTAACAATTTTGAAAGAGATGAAAGTTATGTGTGATTAATGTACATGGCATTTTCGAAGCATTCGTAGCGTGAAGATATATATATTTTGTAATAATGGTGTAATAGAATGGCCACTTATTTCTAAACATAAACATGTTCCATTACATGGTTACTGACTTAATGGAATTGTCTCCTCCTGCATTTCATCGTACAAACGCTCACATCTCTTATATGAGGGGAAGATCTACAATTGCCTTCAAGCTGACCTTTATGTGCAAAAATTTCACATTCACTTGCTGAGCAAAACCCTAGTTTCCAAAATTGACAAAAAAAAAATGATCCCTTGTCCATGGACCTAGAGTAGAGGGCCACTCTAGCACTATCGCGATGTACTGAATCCAATGGAGCTGACGGTTCATCGATCTGAGCAACGGTCATCAATCTATGGAACGTTGAATTCCACCTCCCACAGGCTTTTAGGGACACCCGTTGAATCCCTAACTGAGGCATAGAGTGGAAATCGTGCATCAAAAAGGGCTTTCAGTGGGTCGTGCAAGCATGTTTGGGCAGGTTCGATGTGGGAACGCTAGCCACACGTTCACGGTCAAGGAATTTGCAAAGTCGACCCATATGTGCAGAAATTAGACATTCACTTACTGAGCAAAACCCTAGTTTCCAAAATTGACCAAAATAATGGTCTCTTCTCCATGGAAGCAGATTAGAGGGCCACCCTAGCACTATCTTGATGTCTGAAATCTAACGGAGCTGACGGTTTGTCGATCCGAGCAACGGTCATGATTCTATGGCACGTTGAATCCCACCTCTCCAGACTTTCAGGGACACCTGTTGAATCCCTACCCGGGGCATAGAATGGAAACCGTGCATCAAAAAGGACTTCTGGTGCTTCGTGCAAGCTTTTTTAGGCATGTATTATGTGGAAATGATAGCCACACCTTCACGGTCGAGTAATATGCAAATTTGACCCCTATGTGCAAAAATTTCACATTCACTTATTGAGAAAAACCCTAGTTTCCAAAATTGACCAAAATAATGGTCTCTTCTCCATGGAACTAGATTAGAGGGACACCTTAGCACTATCCTGATGTCCTGAATCCAACGGAGCCGACAGTTCGTCGATCCGAGCAACGGTCATGATTCTGTGGCATGTTGAATCCCACCTCCTATAGGCTTTTAGGGACACCTATTGAATCCCTACCCGGGGCATAGAATGGAAACCGTGTATCAAAAGGGGCTTCCAGTGGGTCGCGCAAGCATGTTTAGGCATGTGTTATGTGAGAACGCTATCCACACCTTCACGGTCGAGCAATATGCGAATTTGACCCCCATGTGCAAAAATTTCACATTCACATACTGAGCAAAACCCTAGTTTCCAAAATTGACCAAAATAATGGTCTCTTCTCCATGGAACCAGATTAGAGGGCCACCCTAGCACTATCCCGATTTCTTGAATCTAATGGAGCCGATGGTTCGACTATCCAAGAAATGGTCATGATTTTGTGGCACATTGAATCCCACCTCCTACAGGCTTTCAGGGACACCTGTTGAATCCCTACCCAGGGCATAGAATGGAAACCGTGTATAAAAAAGGGCTTATGGTGGGTTGTACAAGCGTGTTTAGGCATGTGTTATGTGGGAACGCTAGCCACACCTTCACGGTTGAGCAATATGTGAATTTGACCCCCATGTGCAAAAATTTCACATTCACTTACTGAGCAAAACCCTAGTTTCCAAAATTGACCAAAATAATGGTCTCTTCTCCATGGAAGCATATTATAGGGCCACCCTAGCACTATCCCGATGTCCTGAATCCAACGGAGCCGACGATACGTCGATCCGAGCAACGATCATGATTATGTGGCATGTTGAATCCCACCTCCTACAGGCTTTCAGGGACACCTGTTGAATCCCTACCCGAGGCATAGAATGGAAACTATGTATCAAAAAGGGATTCCGGTGGGTTGCGCAAGCATGTTTAGGCATGTGCTATGTGGGAACCCTAGCCACACCTTCATGGTTAAGCAATATGCGAATTTGACCCCCATGTGCAAAAAATTCACATTCACATACTGAGCAAAACCCTAGTTTCCAAAATTGACCAAAATAATGGTCTCTTCTCCATGGAACTAGATTAGAGGGCCACCCTAGCACTATCCTGGTGTCCTGAATCCAACGGAGCCGATGATTCATCGATCCAATCAACGGTCATGATTCTATGGCACATTGAATCCCACCTCCTACAGGCTTTCAGGGACACCTGTTGAATCCCTACCTGGGGCATAGAATGGAAACCGTGTATAAAAAAGGGCTTCCGGTGGGTCGTACAAGCCTGTTTAAGCATGTGTTATGCGGTAACGCTAGCCACACCTTCACGGTCGGGCAATATGCGAATTTGACCCCCATGTGCAAAAATTTCACATTCACTTACTGAGCAAAACCCTAGTTTCCAAAATTGACCAAAATAATGGTCTCTTGTCCATGGAACCTGATTAGAGGGACACCCTAGCACTATCCTGATGTCCTGAATCTAACGGAGCCGACGGTTTGTCGATCCGAGCAACAGTCATGATTCTGTGGCACGTTGAATCCCACCTCCTATAGGCTTTCAGGGACACCTGTCGAATCCCTACCCGGGGCATAGAATGGAAACCATGCATAAAAAAGGGCTTCCGGTGGGTCGTGCAAGCGTGTTTAGGCATGTGTTATGTGGGAACGCTTGAAAAGTGCATAGAACTGATTATTACATATTATAATTTAGTATTTAATTACAATAAGAGATTGCTTACATTGAACTCTAGCCTTTTTTAGAAAACCAAAATGATCCAAATCAACGGATCACATCAAATAAATTAGGTTCATGTAATATCAAATGTGTCCATTAAATCCCAATTATGTTTCCATCATTATAATTCAATATTGCATGACATTCACTCCCATTCTTGAAAATCCAGAAAACATTCCAATCATAATCATGTGTCTATAGGAAAAAATTTGTTAGGAGGCAATATGGGATGTAAACCACCAAATTTAAACCATAATACAATGTATTGCATTGAAACCAACTAATAAATACCCAAGGTATATCACATTTTGATGTTACTTTGCACTTGCATCATAACAACGTACTAGGTATCATATACTTGCAAACACAAATGCCAAGTGGGATTTCAAATGTATGGTGTAAAAGTGTTTACTTGATTGAAACACATTAATATTTTCGATATACAAACATGAATAATGACCATAATTAAACTAAGGACTATGCGCAATGCATTTTCATATGAAATATATATAATGTGTATCAATAGTCTAATATTGTTTTTGATGTTAAATCTTTTCATTGTGCAACTACAAGCATTGCAAGATATTTTACATAAAAGATACAAGACATCATGGCATCAATGAACCATAATATTTATGGTATATATATAATTTTGTCCATAATAAAAATCAAATTCCATCATGATAGAATAGTGCAAAAAGTTTGAATTGAATTTTGGAATAAAAAATGAAATCTAAAGAATGAAGGCCGAGTATTTGAACAAAAACTCTTAACAAGTGAAAAAAATGCTTCATCTATAAGTATGATTGCCTAAGCAATAACATCTTATATTAATATTTCTTGAAATGTTTATTTTAATTACATAAATAACATATGAAAAACTATTATATTTAAAGGTTTCAATGATCTCAGTACATGCACACTAAAGTTAACTTCGTGAATCAACATGATTTGAAGCATAAGTCCACCGGATTTGAAAAAGTTGAGTTGGACATTAGAGTGATTCTGAATTGAGTTGTGACAGTAAGATAAGATTAGGGTTAGGATTAGGGTTTCCTAGGTAGGGTTATCGTTTCGGCATCTTGTTTCCATCATCCTAGTTGTATATATCGGCTAAAAACATTGACAATATTGATATATATGGTTTATTGATCATACGTAAAGTTTGGCATGTTCATTAACTTGACATACAAGAGAATTTTTGGAATATTTATAAACAACATTAACTTGACATACATGGGAAAATTAAAATTATGATACATACCTCATTGTGCTAGATCCCACCTAATATCATACAACCAAGGCCTCTGGATCATCTCTTATAATGATGGTCTCCATTAGTCTCTCGTGCTATGTATTTGGTAAGAAGTAGCGTACAAGAACACAAAATTGACATATTCATAAGAAGCATACATGGGAAAATTAAAATTATGATGTACATAGCTCATCATGCTAGATCCCACCTAATATCATACAACCAAGGCCTCTGGATCATCTCTTATAATGATGGTCTCCATTAGTCTCTCGTGCTATGTATCCGGTAAGAAGTAGCATACAAGAACAAAAAATTGACATATTCATAAGAAACATACATGGGAAAATTACAATAATGATACATACCTCATCATGATAGATCCCACCTATTATCATACAACCAAGCCCTCCGGATCATCTCTTATAATAATGGTCTCCATTAGTCTCTCGTGCTCTGTATCCGGTAAGAAGTAGCGTACCTTCGATGAATTCCGACTAGGAATTGTTCGTACCTGGAGGTTTGTACCAATGATTAAGTTGGTAAAATGATACACACTTGCACCTGGTTTGTAATACTTGTAAACATATCCACCCTTCTTTCTTGCATTGTTGTCATGTGTAAGATATTCACCTTTAACAACCATAGACCCGATGGGGAAGTGGTTGTTTTCATCATCAGTCATGGACATAATGAGGGTTTTCTTTCCCTCTATACAACGTGCCAACCAGTAATCACCACCCCATTCACTATCTTTTGAGGCAACCACTGCGTATATGTGTCCTGCATAGTATGATTGTAGGTATATGATCAAATATTTTTCGTGTGATACAAGGCCATTAATGTGAGTTTCAAGACTACGTAAATTTTAAAAAAAAATGTTAAGGAAATGCATCATACCAGGTTGTACAAGGTCTGATACATGATCAAAATCTATAGAAATAGATGATTGGTCTTCTTCCAATGGAGTTAACTCAACAATTGCATGTTGATCAAGTTGAAGTGATATGCGATCCCATCCGTCAACCCAATCCAATGATTCACACACATCCCAGTCACCATCACAACAAGGCGGGCAAAAACAAGATAGTTTTCTGGTCCAAATTTCAAATATTGGGTTATCAGAGCTTCGAACCGAATGAAAGCCACGAGTCCCAGGAGCAGTCTTGCATTCCCATGCATGTGAATGATCTATGTCTACCACCTCCCAAAAAAATCTCTCCACATGTCTCTTTCTTGTGGATTCTACTCGCATAGCTGATTCCTCTCCCATTACTGACGTGCACCACCTGACTATAGATTGAGCATTTCAAATAGTAGATATTGTAGATAATTTCAATTCCTCTCTTCGTAGGGCTGTTTTGACACATGCTCTGGCTCCATCATGCTCTCCTTTACCATGCCCAGTCTCAAAATAGTTCCACATATGTGGAACTTTGTAGTTTTTATGCAATAAACACAACCATTGAAATATGCGTGCATTTTTGAACTGACCAGCACATCCATCAGACCAAATCCAGTGTCGATCCATCTGTATGTTCCCACCCTTCAAATGATCATAGAACATGATGAAGCAATGACGTACATAGTGGAAGTCATGGTACCTATCATCACTTATGTAGAAGTGATATTCCTTTAGAATTTCTCTTTTCTCTTCACTACTATTTGGGCCATGCCTATATGTGATATGCACCATCAAGGAAACCTGCTCAGAGTGATAATACTGACTTTGGATCTCATTTTGAGGTTGCAGAGTGTATTTCTCGGCAAAATCAACAACTGAAAGTATATTACCACGAGGAAATGTATCTCTGCATATTCTAAACTTCTCATCCTACCATCGTGCCAATTGGACATGCTGAACATATTGACGTGTCTTTTCAATAAATTCCTTGACGAAGACACTAACTTGTACCCGTTGACACAAAATGTTCTCAATATTAGGTTTTTTTTTAAGTAAGGAATGAAATGCAACTGTTCAAACATAAATTTATAGATAAATGCATGTACTTGAGATGTCACCAATTGTATTTTTTTGCTTTCTTTCCCTGGGACTATTTCATAGCTGATATATTTGAAACTTTTCATGTCTGTAACCATATTCCCAAATTCATTGTCTCCAGTCTCGTGCATACATTGGCTCAATAATGCCATTCCGGCACAGTTGGAGCAAGTTCCATCCAAACAAGATTTTGCATAGTAAGTTTGCCCCTCAAGCCTATTGCACATGATACTATGAATGAATTCTCTTAATGAGGTTGGTGGTATTGTCAAGGAGCAATCCTGCACATGGTCAGTATGCAACACATGACGAATGTACAAAAATGTTTCATAGTAATATTCATATTCTACATGGTATCTACAACAACAAGTGTTACGAAGAGTATTTATTCTAACATACCAGGGCTTACATTTCTCAAAAGATCTTTGCCCCAAATTCAATTGTCTATG
>LPNX010857864.1:276329-292502 GCA_001517045.1 Pseudotsuga menziesii
TCTCACTCTTTCTCTCGCTTACTCCTCCACTTACACCTTACCCCTACCCCTTTATCTTTCCCCAACACCCTTGCGTCTCTCTCTCCCTCTCCCTCTCTCTCTATCTCACTTTCATTATCCATAAATCAACCTCTCTCTCCCTGAACCCCCTACTCTCCCTACCCAGAACCACACCTTCCTCCCCTCTCTTTCTCTCTCCTATATCCCCTTACCCTACCCCCCCCTCTCTCTCTATCTCTCCTACTCCCCCTAGCCCTACCCCTCNCCTAATCATTCTTCCCCTACCACTTACAACCCCCCATCTCTCTCCACTTAAACCCCATACACCTTCTTCAAGCTAACTACCCTAATCCTCCCTTAACCCCTACCCTCCAACCCTAATCTCTATGCAACCTTTCTTCTCCCCCTTACCCCTAAGGTAAATTTGATTTTTACCAAAAGGTACACATGTTTTGTAGAGCTAAAACACTTACGCTTTTTGGTTTTCATGGAACCCACATAGGCAGGAAAGGAAATTTTTGAATTTAAAAGAAACATGCTCGCGTTTCTTAGCACAAAGAACAAGCCTTGTCACATGTCTCAGTGTCATCACTCTTCCTATATGTCTACTTCATACCTAGCTTCGTGTTAACCAAACCTATGGTATGGAATATAGTAAACCATAGCTAATTAGGCACTCACCATTTTTCTCAATATGATTGAGTTTTACCCCTTGTTACCATATGTTGCACAAAATATTTTTTTATTAAATTATAGATCAAGATAGTATTTTTTCTGCAAATTCCAAATATGCAATTTAAAAAAAATTATATTTTTCTATATTTTTCTTATTTTTCTTGTGCCATCACTCCTTAACTAAAAAACTATATTGTTAATGTTTCATCCATAACTCTTCTGTTTTTCAACCATTTTGAATTTTTTTTATGTGGTGCACTAAAGAACACTGGCCTCTACATGATATAAAAATCCCCTTTTGAAAATACTGTATTAAGACCTTTAAAGGCTGCACCCACATTCAACGTATTGTTTTTGAGGTTCGATCACTTGGAAGACAAAAAAACAAAAACAATTAGTTTTTGGAAAAATAGCAGTGCACTAGTACTAGTTGTTCTCCATCTCTCTACCATTTTTCGTAAGTTGATTCCATCATTTAGGAAACTCAAAGGATGCACCCACAAAAACATATACCTTATAATTTGTTCCAAAATTAAAAAAAAAATGCTTGTTAAAAAATATCAAACTTTAGATAGTTAAGAATATTTTTAGTAAAAAAAAATTCTATATTCAGAAATTTCATTCAATTTCCTATATTTCAGCTTTTTTACTCATCACAAGATTCATTGTGTATGTGTCTCAAAATATCCATGTAAGTTGAGGGATGTTGTTTTTTTAGTTTTCTATCACATCTAACATGTCAAAAACACCCAAGAATTCTACTCCAAAAAGTTTTCAAAAAATGATAATTATATTATTTTCTATGTGAATAAAAATTCAAAATATAATCATAATGAATTCTTTCTATCTTTCATTTGGAAGTATTTCAATTATGAAGCTACCAATTTGTGATGTTGATGTGTTTAGAGGATTGAAGTTGCTTCAATGGTTACATTGGTTATATGATTTCACATAACCTTTATTGAACCAATCACTAGTTTAGAATATGAGTAGGATAGGAACAACATCCTTTCTTTATTGATAGGATGTATGCTTTCTTTATTTATTCTTTAAATATTAAAGATTCTACATATGTTATTAGGTTTTGTTTTCAAGTAGTTTAAATTACTTTTGATTTATTTTACACAAATGTTTCATTATTTTAAGTATTTTAACATGGATAATAGAGAATTTTTTTGTTCTGGTTTTAAAACTTAATGTTTGTCTTGTTGCACTGAGAGAAGTGAGGTGCTCTCCAACCTATTATGGGGGACATCCTATCACGTTAGTCATGTTACGCTAGCCGACATAAATAAAAAACATTAAAAAATAAAAAAAAATATAAATTACATATCGACTTAAATAAAATAAAATAAAATTTAACTAGCATAGATCCATTTTAAACCCAAATCTATCAAGTATCGAGAGGGATCCAAATGGTAAAAAAAATACACCTCAAGAAATTGGATCCCTCTTGGTACTTGATATATTTAGGTTTAAAATGGATCTATGCTAGTGTTAAGTTTAGCTCTAACTTCAAAATACATGTGTAGAATCTCTTTTGGGAAAAGTCGGAAAATAATATGTTGACCCAGATCATTTACCTTGGCATTGATTGTCAGAAATGAGGAATTACTTGATTCAAATGTCAGAAATGAGGAATTACTTGATTCAAAGGTGGAACCTAGTCAAAGCTTAACTTTATCAAAACTACTGCACAACTTTAAGAGACAATGATGAAGTGTGGTGATGGAATCTAAAAGTACCGATCATACACTTAAAGTTTTTTAACAAGATATCTTCCATGCATGAAATAATGTCTAGGAAGTGTGTTTCAAAACTTTGTTTTCTTACTAGTTCCTTGAATTTGTTAGCATTTTCTTGATTACACAATTATTCCAAATTTTCACTCAACATATCATTGAAAAGGATTGTAAAATCAACATGAGAATTGATAATTTTACCAACATGAGAATTGATAATTTTATTGCTTTTTCGTGTTGGTGTAAATGGTTGAATTTGTCCCATGGGAAAGGCATTAGTTTCTCAAGCAAGGAATTCATTCGAAGAATATTTTTCAATTCAGGGAAGATAACATTTCACCCTATGATCTATTTTATAGTTGTTATAATGTGTATAACTATCATTTATTTAGTTCAAGCTTTGAAATAGCTTAAGGATTACCTTTTCCTCTTGAAAAAAAACCTTGTCCTACCCAATGAGAAATGCCTTCCAGTGCCTGCCATGGCGGCATTCACTTTGATTGTTCTTGGTTAAGGGACATTGGAACTATTTTGGGAACATTGATGAGTTTAGAGGGACATCGTACTCATCCATGAAGTGATAAGTGGGATTGTGTAATGTTATCAACTCATCTGAAATGTTGAGAGTGGGAAGAAGTTTGAAACATTTAAAATTCTCTCATTGATGGATGTGATAAAAAACATCAAGAAGTTCATAAAATAATGAGGAATAATTTGGTGGCATGATTTTCATTAAAATTTTGATCTTGGTAAATTATAGAGTAATATGGAAAAGAAGCACATGCTTAGAATATCATGCAATGTTTTGGAGTGAATGAAGTGGTTGTAGCTGTATTTTCTTGTTATATGTTCTTATTAATTTTTGCATTGCCTTTGCATGCTTCTTTGCATTCTTCTAGAATTTTTTTTGCTTTGGATATATGTTGATTGATTCCTTTTTTGGGAGGTGCGACACTGATAAACATAGCTGATTTGCATGATTGTCTTTTGATCTTATTATTGAGAATTTTTCCCAATGGTTTGACTTTATGCGCTCAAATTTTAAGTTTTGCTTGCAAATATGCATCTTAAGAATCTTTTGTGTAATATATATGTTGATATTCCATGTTTATAGTTTTTTTATCCGTGAATAATCATTATGATGGTGTACTTTATTTAGTTTGAACTTCTAGTCTTGCTTCTAAGTTTTAGTCATTATTACCAGTCTAGGTTGATGATTCTTCCCTTGCATAATTAAGTTAGTCTGATTTCCAAGTTTTCATTTCTAAGCTTTATGCATTTAGCTAACTTGTATTCATTGGCCATCAAGTTCCCTGAAGGGAGTTATTGATGCAAGAATAATAATGGAACCATGAGATGAAAAAATCAGACAAGTCTAAATAATGTTTGAAGTAATGCATTTTGATAAATGTTAATAATGTTTAAATGAAGTATGTTTAATTTCCTTTCCATGATGGAACCCTCATAAAGTGTTACATGTTCCTGAATCTAGGCGTCTTCTAAGTATTCTATGAAGCTTCTGCCACCACACATTAAATATGCTAATTCTAGTACGATATCAAATGGTACACCCATGGGTGTAAGGAGTGATGACAATGTCGATAGATAAAAGTAACTCGTAATGATATCCTATGACTTTGAGAGGATTTTGGCTCTACTTCTCCATTCATTAAAAATAAAAAAGCATCAAAATATCAAAAGAGAAAAAGAAAAGAAAGTATATATTCATATATTCTTCTAAAAATGGTTGGGACAAGAGCATTCAAATAAAAAGGGTGTAAGAGGAAACTTTATTGAAGCTATGGACGCTTGTAGGAAATAGGTCATTCCTGTGGTATTAGATATGATGACTAAACATCGACATTTAGTCAAATAGAAATAGTTTCTTTGTGGTGTCATGCCCAAGTAAAACATATGTACGAATAGGCTATAATAAATAAAGCCCCAAGGGTTAGCTCAATTGGTAAGATGTGTGCACACTCTCTCGGTTTGGGGAGAGGTCACGGGTTTGAGCCTTGAGTCCTTTGGGGTTAGGTCTTCTGCAAGGATGGCCAGCGGTTTACCACCTCTACCATCCACTAATGTGTGGAAATATTGCTGGGTTTTCCATGCATATTTCCATATGAAAAAAAAAGGTGTAATAAATAAACCTTGTATTTTGGCTTACAAAGAATAGTTGGAAGATTACCTTAGGAATACGATATATTCTTTATAAATTTTAGGAAGAAAAACTTATTGATGTGGAACCCATGGTAAAGGAAGAAACCATATTTTGCAGGAATTATCTTAAACATTCTAATGCGGGTTCACCTTCGAGTATCTTTAAAAATACAGAGCTAATTGGTTATCCCACGTGTCACCCTTTTGTTGTACTTACAATAACATCCCCTTCATTTTGAGCAAACAAAGCCCCCTCTCCCCTTAAATTTTTTAAACTTCTTCCTACTTTTATTATCATATCTTACTTTTGTTTTTCGAATCATAGCGTGGGGTCCTATTGTTAAATAGATAACTATCAACAATATAACTATCTTTTGAGGATAATTTTGGTTAGAGTCGTCATTTCTCATTGAGATTTTTTTTTATCGATGATGGGATCTTATAGATCATGTCTTGGAATCGAGATCACTTAGATATGGTATTGATTTTTCTTTGTGTTTGATGATTGTTTTAATGAGTTTATCTTAGGTTCGTATCATATGGTTTTCATGCTTTGATTATTAATACTTACATGGATTTTGAATGTTTTTTAAAATATCTTTCATGCTTGTAATTCCCGAGATGTCCTAATATTGATTCAGTCTTTTGATTAATGAATTTTACAAGGTTTTTAGTCTTTTGATTTCATCACATCAGATTCACTCTATTAACCTCTCCACAACCTGTAATTCTTTCATTTTCTAGTTGATGATATTTCCTCGATGAACTTTTTTTATGGTATTCATAGGATAATCCTTATCCGACTTCTTGCGTTTAGACTATTGTCCTCAGGTTAGTTTTATTGGGTTGGTTTGGAAACTCTTTAGTGTAGTAGATATCTATTGTCCAGTAGTCTTGTTGGTTTTTTCATGTTGGATTTTATTTATCTTCTTCCCTTTTGTGGATCTCTTTGAGTCTCACTTGAACTTACTCATATGATTATTTTCATCAGACCAACCTTGTTGTATTTATGTGTCTACATTAGGGGATTTATATATGTTAAACGTGTCCCAAAATACATATTTAATATTCATCACTTTGGACAAAGCCTTCTCTTTTATATCCCATTTAATACTATTGACAGACTCACATGGGCCTATTATATATATTTATTTTCTCTGCTTGACTTTTTTTTTTTGTAAGAGAAAATAATCTTTGTTGGGTTGTCGGTTTCAACATTTGATATCAATTAAGAATCTTGGCATATAAAAAATAATAATTTTAAAGGGTTAATTGGATATTTTTAGTGTTCGTGCTTCCAACCCTACCCCCAAAACACAATCCCTAGAATAGCAGCATCCGTCATAATCAACCAAAGAGTAGTGGGATGTCCCAGTGAAGTGGCCTGATACTTCCACCAAACCTCACCCAAAATGTTCATCCCGAAATCCCTCATTCATCCAACCTTCAATCTTGAAACCCACATTATCCAAACCATCGTTATTCAGTTCCACATTTTCCCCAGTTTCCAAACCACAATTTCTTTCTTTGCCAATGCCGAAATCCATCGATTCATCAACGTTCGTTGAATTATCCTCCTCCTCTCTCAACAACTTGAACTCTAGATCTCCCAAAGGGCCATCTATCAATGCATTAAACAATGAAGCATTGGGCATAAATTTGCGTTCAACCATATCAGTTAGAAGCTTCTCATCCTCATTCATTTTCTGGTCCTCGTAGAGATCGGGGACTAGAGTATTATATGGGACATGATCTGGATTCACCCCGTGCATCACCATCTCTTTAAAATATTCTAACTCTTCATCATCCCAGTGCTATTTGCAGCAACCTTTGATCAATGCTGTATATGTTATCATAGTTTGAGCAAGTTCCTTCTCGTTAATCTTACTGAATACCTTAATGACATCCTCGCATCTCCCTACCCTACAAAACCCATCAATGAGGGTGTTAGATGTCACAATTGTCGGACCCGGACCACTGGTGATCATATCATTCAGAAACAAGGTATGAGGTGGATGGAAATTTAATAGACCTCCTATCCGAATGCTTGAGCCTTCTAGGATAACGACGTGAACATTAACTGTGATTTATGGAGACTGAACTCGATGCAATCATGGTAGCAACAACACCACCACCTTCAATTTTTGGGCATTAGAGTCATTCCAGTTTCATGTGCAGAGAGAGGAGGATAGACTTGGGGATTGAGCATGGATATTGCATAATTCGAAACAAGATTTATCGATGCATTGATGTTGTAGACATGGTAAGGGAGCACTAGGGTTCTTTTTTTTCCTTTAAAAAAGGGCCATTGGATTTTTCTACAAATAGTTACTTAGGGAAAGTTTTGGACATTTTGAACATAGTCATGATGAGAAGACAAGCAAATAGGTAAAATTAATGAATTGACAAAGTACACAAACCTTGTGAATTTCACTAATTAGACGTAAAATACTATTGCATGTCAAAACTTCAATCGAATATCGAAAGGGTTAAACGACGACAATTTTTGTCAAACGAGATACAGGCACAACCAGTGTGATGAGCTAAATGCAATGGTATAAAATACAAGACATGACAATGCATAGATTGGGAAATGATGAATCTCTGAAACTCGACTTGGCCTTTGCATTAGATTTCTTGAAAGAAGAAAATGGTGTCAAGTGACATAGGGGGTCATTCATGAATCAACCTACATGAGCGTTACAATTTTACTAAATTTTAACACTACAGTTGGATTCAGGGACCCCTTGCATTAGAGGAAATTTCATCTCAAAATGGGCCTTTCAACCCTAATTCAAATTCCACGTCATCATGTGTTATCCAATGAAATTGCTTTAAATTTGAAATACCGTATAGATCTTAGAAAATTTTGTAATATAAATTTGGGGATAAGTATCATAAAAAAAAATTACTTTTTTTGTTCGTATTTTCGACATATTTCCGTGTGTTTTTACTCAAATTTTGATCGAGAGAGCTCGTTGGATACAGAATTAAATTACGCATCCAATGAGTACCCACTCTGCATACTTTTGACAGACCTCTCTACCCAAAAAACAATAAATACCTGAAAAAACATGATGATGATGTATTTGTTGGATGCGAAATTTAATTATGCACCCAACGAGCTCTCCCGATCGAAATTTGAGTAAAAACAAAGGGAGATATGTCAAAAATACAAACAAAAAAGTAGTTTTTTTCTTTTCTTCCTCCAAAATTAATAAATATTANGTTTTCCTTAGGATGCCCATTTTGAGTTGAAATTTCCTCTAATGAATCTATTTGCAGTGTTAAAATTCGCTAAAATGTACAAATTCATTGTCAAAATTGTAATTTTTATTGTTGGGGTGCCACAACTAAAAATGACTAACATAAACGACTAATTCATATTCTTAGTAATTGTTAGCTAGTCATATTTGTATTCCTGTTACTAAATTAGTCATTTATGTTAGTAATTTTTATTTGTCACTTGTTATTTAGTCGTATATTTTCTCCTGTGACTAAATTAATCATTTATGTTTGTCGTTATTAGTTAGCTCACTTAAAATTTCTCATTTTTAGTCATTTATCCCTTGACAAAATTGTGGTGACTAACATTTTTAGTCACCTAGTCACTTATCTCTCATTTTGTACTAGTGAAATGATCATTTCAAGCTTTGTGTAGCCAATAATGGTTATCATTGATTGGGCCATATTATTAAGTAAAAACATAACGTCTAAGGGTAAGGGGCTCATGTGTGATGCCCTAGACCACCTCAAAGGCCCTGTATACTAAATAGGTAATATTTAGACAATGAGTAATATTTGTTGGCCATTTTGAGGATTGGCAGACCAAGTATGGCTTTCAATCCCCACCCCATGGTTTGATGCGAAAATTCAAGTCGTTGGGCCAAAACATTTTTCCTTAAATCTCATGAACTATTTATGGTGCCTTAGGCCACCACAAATCCCTATAAAGGGAAAATTGGCATGCAAGAAAGATATAGCACCTCTTTTTATGAATTTTGGTTAACCATTGATATTTATATGGTGATGAAATTTATGGGGAAGATAAACTATTTGGTTGCATTCTGGTCTAGATAGACATTCACCAGGTGTTATTTGAAGACATTGAGATAGAATGGAAGGAAACAACATATGTCCAAAATTTGGATTATTGGGGAGTTCCATTAAGATGTTTACTATCCAGAGAGGTGGGTCATTTGCAAAACAAATGTCCTGGAGGTGAGTCAGGGTTTGAGATAGACCATAATCCTAATACCTCTACTAAAGACTTTGTGGATAATAAAAAAGTTTAGGATGAAAGTAGCAGGTGATATTCGAGTGTGGATACTCAACATGCGCTTACTCAGTCATCTCATCCTCTAGAGTCAAATCATACAATTTTGGGTGAGTTAAAAATAATTTCCACCCCTTTGTATAATTCTCTAAATGCATTGGAATTGAAGTCCTTTAACAATTTAGAAATATGTGATATTGGAAAGAATATATATGGGGTGAAGGTTAATATTCAGAGTCTGGATGTAGCTAAGGTTTATAAGTCAAATCTGTCAAAGCCTACTTATGCTAGAAAATCCCCTTTTTATTATGAATACTTGGGTCCTATTGAATCCTCCTTAGAATAAATACTTGGTATGGCACCAAATATATTTGAATAGGTTGAGTCGGGTAACCTGTCAAATTTTAAAACTTCAAACTCTTTAGGTGGTTTTAGACTTCCGAACTCTATAGAAGATGACATTGTGGATATTACTCCCGTAGGTGAAAAGCCAGGTGGTGGGAAGGATCTTGAGGGTGTAATATTTTCAAATTTTGATTGTCTTGAACATTATATGTTTTACTCCTCCAATGAGTCCTCACAATTGGATTCAAAGGTGTTTTCTTCACTTGTCCCCTCGTATAAATATTTTCTTTAGAAAAATCCACTACAGGTTTTCTCAGGAATATATCCAAAAATTGATGTGGATGGGAAGGTTAAAATTTCAGATGATGTTGATATCATTCTTAGGATTTTGAACGATGGTTCTAGAGTGGTGAAAAAAATGGGATTATTGAATATAAAGTAGTGGTGAAAGGGGTACTAGCTACTAAATTCTCACCAATGAAGACTACAAGTTATAGAAAACTAAAGGAGGATGTTTATGTCAAGGATAAATGTGATAGGAATATAGTTGGTGGTCTTAAGGAACTTAGAGCACAGAAATCCCTAACATAGGAAAATAAATGAAAGACAAGTAATCCCCACAATATACATTGTTAGGATCAGAATGCAAAGAAATGGTTTCTCTAATTATGAATTCTAGATGATTTCAAAAGCATCACAACACCTAAATATAAGGATATGCTACACCCTTGGAGATCTGTGGAATTCCTAAAGAATCCATCTTTGACCAAGGCTAGATGCTACTAAAGGAGATATGAGTTTGGAGATTTTGATCCCCACTCCAATAAGCTTCCTCAATTGCAAATATATGAGAGGGACCCTCCTTATATGTTTTGTTGTTGAGGTAGGTTCATACAATAAATTTAAAATCAAGCTTTTGAATCTTAGTGTCAATGATAAAAAAAATATCATCTTCAATTTATTGACATTGTTCTTCATGACAGATTGTCGTTATAAAATGGTATGTAGTGTATTATCAATAATCATACCTTCCCTATATTGAGAACTATGATATGCTCCCCATGACCATATTCGAGGTGACTAAAGGTGAAACTAGAACAATAGAGCTAGATTCTTAATTACCTTAGGTATGAAAATGTTTTGAGCATTAATATTATCAACTAGTATTAATTGGAGATCAATGATGGTGTTGACATGTTCTATTTGTTTTAAAAGATAGATAATTGGTTGGAAGAGTAATTCCAAGAGAAAGGTATAAGGGTTATGTGATATATATGGGTTTTTAGTGCTTGATGTGAGTGCAATACCCATTTGAACCAACTAATTAATGTCTCAACTTTGTCCCCATGAAGTATGATGACAACTTTAGATATTTTCATTGTGGTCACAATGATATCTGTAATGGACCATTAAATAGTTATGGTAGCAAGGAACGAGATTTTTATCCCACAAGATAATTTGGGATCCCAAAGTGAAAAAAAATGATTTTTGTTCTCCATCTTAAACTTAATTTCTCTTTCTTCATGAATTTGCATTAAAATCTCATAAACAAGATGTATTACATCTTAAGGTTCCATGCAATATAGTAATGAGGAAAACCTTGAATATGCTGCATATATTTAATTGAAACAGAATAAACTCTACATCTAAGTGGAATGGTGGTATAGATGAGGATTTAACTTTATAATATTGACTAAAAAAACAAAACTTTTTTCCCCACATTGTGCAAATAATGGATGCTAGTTTTCACGAGGGAAAACAATATAATACTCTCAATGCAACAATTAAAGAGAGTGTATGCTAGGATATATATTATTCGACTTGTCACACCTTGATGATGTATATTATGACAAATGTACACTCTTACATACAACATTACAAGGTTCTTATGGTGTTCCACGCACAACATCGACCTCAGTGGTGAAATCCAACCAAAAAATTGTCAAAATGTATGTCGAGTCTCATATTAATGTATTATATTTCATAATCTATTATATATTTATAGTTATCCTTTGGGGTTGGTCAAAGGTTCAAGGCTTGTCAAGATTTTTATTTTTGAAGGATAGTCTCGATGATGGGGACTAATGGCCATTGTAGATATGTCAAACACAAATATTTGGATCTTGAAAACTTTGAGAGGTTACAAATGCTTCTAAATAATTTGCATGTTTTACACTTTCATGACATCTTTAGTGACGATTGGCACTCTTTATTCATACAGTACAAAGGTGCATAAACACATGTTGTCAAGGTATGTGCATGCAAAGTGATGAAGTATGTATACATTCTATAACTTGGTATAACTAATGTTTTTTTATAGAAACTATGGTTGTATCTAGCTATTAAAAATGATATCCCTTAAACCCATCACAAACATTGCACACTTTAATGTTGAGATGTAATACTTACTCGATTATATGATGAAAATTTTAAACACTAGATACCCAACACCACACTCAAATCATTGAGATTCACATAATAACATTTGTTTCCTAATCCCTTGGTAGACCCCTTCACACCAATCCATGTGGAAATTGACATTCCAAAGCATGCTACCTGAGGTTTAGGGTCATCATTACCAAGAGATGGTAATATACAGGGAGGTGAAGGGAAAGAGGGAGGTGGTTATAAATATATACTAATATCATTAGGTGAGAACTTATATATTTAGGGATCAAAAAAAAAAAAAATCTAATGGAATATGGGGATGGGAATGATGTCATCATGCAGTTTGTATTTAGGTCACATGAGGAGTTTGTTGAGAAATGGGAGTGTTTCAAGATGATATCTATCATACATGATTTCGAGGTGGTATCTATCATATATGAAATTAAAGTAGTTTTTGAATAATTTTTTCTATAGTTCCTATGAATAACAACTTAGTAGGTGACTTCACAATGGGTGGATTTTTAATTATACAATTTTGTTGACACGCTTTTCCATATTTCATGTGATTAGACCAAATGTTTGCAATCTTATGTTAGTCCAAATATGGTCGAAATATTTGCAGTCTTTTATCCTTTTACCATGTGCTACCTTGTAGATTTGTTGTCTTCACCCCATTGGTCACTTTGGTCTCCACATTACCATTATGCTTGGTCATTGAATTACTATGAGTATGCTTGAAGGGTCATGTAAGGATGGGATAGTTGAACCTAACTTAGGAGGAAGGGTATCACAAATATTGAAATGGACACCATAAACTTGTTGCAGGCCAACAATTCCATATGCAAAGGCTTAGTTGATGACATGGGGCCCACACATAGTCCACGAGTCCTAAAGGAAAACACCATGCCTTCAAACTATCTATTTTGACATTGGGCCATGTTTAAAGTTATTATAACCATCCTTAATGTACTAAACTCAAAATGGCCATCATATCTTGATCACATGACAAGGATTCCCTTTACAGGACCTTTTACGGTGTCTAAGGGAGACAATGATATCTCATGAGCCCCATAGATAAACATTATGGTATAATACCCTACATTTTTTCATTGAACCAAATCATGGGCACCAAGAATCATGTCTAGTGTTCTAAACTTCAAAACTAGCACCATATCCCACTTCCAAGCCAAATATTCCCTATGGAGGGCCAATATGGTGGTTTGGGACCACACACATGAACCATATCTCCATAGTAAACTGCTACAGTGTAAGGTCCTATATTTTTCATTATACCATGGAATGGTCCTCAAGTTGCGTCCCTAATGTACCCCTCCTCAACTTGTTGGCCGTATCTAACATGTAGGAAAATGATTCCCTACGCATGCCCTATGCAATGATGTAGGTTACTATGCAAAGAACATGAACCCCATAGGCACATGTTCTATCCCAACAACATGGGTTTCGTTATCAAACAAAGGATTATTGACCAAGAAGAATCCATGATATGGACGATCTCAAAATAGCCACCATATCCCTATCACAAGAAAATATGTACTAGGGCCTCATGGATGGCCTATGTAGAACCCAAAAGCCACAAGTTATGGACTATTTAAACTCTAGATCTTCACCCTATAACATGAATTGGATCATGAGAACCATCCTTGGTGTACTAAACCTTAAAATGTGATACCATATCTTAATCACATGCCAAATATTTCCTATGCATGGGATATGTTGTGGGATTTTCAAATGTTATATAACCACCGCCCCCAAAGGTCCAAATTCTCATGACTTTTAAGGGAGGGTTTTTTAAAATCGCCTTAAAAAGGACCTTTAGGGAGGGTTTGAGTTAAATCCCCCCAAAAAGTTCATGACAACTAGAATTTTGAGTGTGGATTTATCACAACCTCCCCCACAAATCCAAATTCCCTTGATGTTTGGGGTGGCTTTAAAACAACCACCCCCAAACTCCCAATTATCATGCCATTTGGGGGAGGCTTTCAAACAACCACCCCAAAAGTCCAATTATCATGACTTTTGGGGGTGTCTTTAAAACAACAACCCCCAATAGTTCATTTATCATTACTTTGGGGGCGGTTTATTCTTTCACACTTGTAAAAGTATTTGAAAGATTTTCTATCTGGTGATAGTTTACCCCTTTTTCAGACCCTTTAGAATAAATTTATGAAAAATGTATGCTCTAGTTCACCGTGACTAGAAGAGTCCTCCTAGTTATTGGTTAATAATTTTTTCAAACTTCGGTGACTAAATTTACGAAAAAGTCCACTTTGGAGTCTTCTTAGTAATTTTAGACTCTCTAAACATGAAACGACGATTGGGTTGACCTTCTTTGGACTTGAAAAATTAAGCACTGAAGGACCTTTTTGTTGGGAATGAACCCCTAGTTTCTTAGGTTCATTAAACATATGAGGTTGGACTCATCACTTGATGAGCTATATTGAGCATTTGTTACCCTTTTCAAGGTTGTTAAAAAGAAAAGAGGTACTCATCTAGTGCGATGGAGAAATTAAGGGAATGCGGAGACATTTTTCATTTGTATTAATAGAAACTCCTAGTTACCTTTGAACATGGAACCTATCTGCATTTCATTCAAAAATTTGGGTATTCATCTTTTCATCGAGTCGATCCACTTTCATGAGTTACTTCACTCCTTTGGGGCAATTCAAAGAATGTATTGTCTTATCTTTGCATTATGTATGGTCTCTGGCTTGTTGATTCAATACTTCCAAGTCACTTTTCGTGTCGTTCAATGTTTAAGGGGAGTCTTTTACATAGTCTACCTCTACATTTGTTATACCTTCCTTCGGGTCGGTCATATCAGAGTCGGCCCTTTGGTTGTTCCATTGTTAAGATCATTTCCAAAAATCACTTTTGTTCCAAGTTTCATGTTCATGATGGGGGTAACATCATGTTCCTCCTTTGATGAGTCTATTTTTATCGACATCAGCACATTATCCAAGAATTAGTCTTAGAAACCAGTATAGCACCTTGAAGCCTACATGCCTCAATGGTAGGTTTCCTCACTTTCGACAGTAAGCATTCATCATTGGCATCTTTTTGGAAGATTTAGTCAATTGTTTGACTTCAACGCATTCATTCATAGTTAGTTGAATGCACTAGGGTACCTTGGGAATCATTGACATTAATGGTGATTTCCCTTGCACTTGTGAACGGTATACATCAATGACCAGTAATAAAGTGCTTTCTACCATGTTCGACATCAGGAAATCTATTCACATGGATGGAATCATACTATGTGAGATTGGAATGAAGACCCTGAGTGGTTAAGTATTCATTTGAATATGTGCCTATACTCAAGTTGTGATTTAATATCTTTTGAGTCATTGCATGGATCTGCATTGTATGTCTAGTGTCTATTCTCAAGTTTGAGTCAGGCTGACATGGATCTACCTGAGTGTATATTCTGTAGCTATGTACCAATTTGAGTCTTATTTATCATGGATCTACAATGTACTATTGGTAGCCATATGTCACGTCCCCGTCCCTCAACCACCGAAGAGGACGCGACGAAGATCAAACACAACCGGGCAAACCACCCCATGAACATAGACAGAAAACAAATTGCTGAAATTGGGAGCTTTAACAGGCATCATAACAGGAATGCCAAGCATACAAGAATGCACTGATGCATAATCCTTTAATTATACAGCGGAAACAAACATACATTCCAGCATTGAACATGTTCATCTTTTCACATAATACAGTATATAAATTGTAGAGGTGAAGTAAACAACAACACTTATCTCTTGATGAAGAATTCACCCGCAACCAGCTACGTCGCTGCAACGTTCCACCCAACCATAGGCCAGCTTGCTCATCAATCTCTCAGCAACGCTGCCACCCCCGAGCTGGGCATGATTCCTTCAGGATAAGGGTCAATTGCAGGCTTACACATAGCCAAGGGGTCACATAACAGCCAAACCAACACTGCTGGGTTTCACAGGATTTCCACAGACAAGCCAAGCCAACACAGTCCAAGGTTCAACCACTGCATACCAGCAGCCAAACAATCCCTTCACAGCTCTGTGAAGAAGTCATAAACTACAGGGGACATCCCCAAACAATGGAGGAGCACAGCTCTCAAGTCCAAGGGACAACCCAGAGTTGGTTTTGGCCCTAACGTGGCCAAAACAACTCAACCACAACATCCCAAACCAGGGAAGCAACAGCAACAGCCCAATTTCAAAGTAAAAACAATGGCAACTATGCACAGTCCCAAAACACAGAAACTCAGCGCACGAATTGGAAATCCACAGTGGTCCAAAACGAAATTGGAATCCACAGCTAACACAAAACCGTGGGGAAGACAACAGCCCCAAAGCAACAACAATGAGCACGCCTCTCACATGGGAAAACGACCCAAACAGGCTGTGCGTGAGGAAAACTTGCACCCAACAGCCAAATGCACGGGAAAGACATACCCGATTTCTGTGTGAGGAAAAATGGCTCCATTTTTTCCCGTGGATGCACCACTAACAGGAAGGACGCGAATTTGCAGTTCGTGGGTGCTCAACAACTCGTGGGGGAGAGGAAGAAAACCTGCGT